>JAOTRR010000010.1:24975384-24986577 GCA_028570945.1 Gogo arcuatus | reverse complement strand
TTGATGTTGATAATATGTGGCTTGGCGGAGGTATGCACTCTACCGAGTGCCCTTCCAGTTTATAAGGCTGTGGTGCTGTGCTTTAAAGTGTGTGAAGAGGCGCCTCACCCGCGTGTCCTCACTGATGTAACCACAAGTGACCTTCTCGCCTTTTACCCACAGCTCACTCGCCTGAGCCCTGGAGTGCAGAAAACACATACATAGAGACAGAAAGAAAGACAAGAAGAAACACACAGAGGACAAAAACATGTTTGTGACTGACCTGATCCCTGCAAACTCCACTTTCTGGGTCACATACGCACACATGCTCACCTGCAGAAGAACATCAACGAAATACAAAACTGAAAGAGTCTGTTCATAAACTTCTCAAACAATTCACACAATCACACGCTAAATAACTTTTAAAAACTTTATTCTAGGTTTCTGACTGCGATCGACTCTGAATCGACTCACCTACAGGAAGCGAATGAATGATGCCAGGTGTTTTGGGTTGCAGCACTTTGTTTTGCGGATGTGAGAAGAAAATGTGTTCTACGGTTACATATGGATGAATAATTGATGATTATTAGTGATGAATGACTCACCAGACTCTTCTTGAGTCTCCACATGTCCCCTCGGCCAATGTACTGGTCCTTGAAGGTGAGCTCCACTAGATCCAGTGTCACGTCCTGTCAAACACACACACACTTATACTACAGCACTGTTGAATTCAAGATACTAATTAATAAGAAGGTGCTGATTAATTTTCTATAATGGCAGCTCTAATAACAACTAATTCAGATGAACTTGTTTAGAGGATGCCGGGGAGCCTTGTTTACATCCTCTCCGGGATGGTGTGGTTTGCTGGATGGCCGCCATTGGCTCTCCAGAGCTGACGCCCTTAGGTGGATCTTATTTTTAAGTTCCACCTGGTTGTCCAGCCACCCTCCTCACCAACCTCCGTGGCTGGTGGGGGAGCCGGTTTAGTCGCTGACTATCCGACCCTGAAACAGGTTGTACTGGATTACAGGTTACCAGTAGCAGATCTCCTGATCTGAGTAACTCAACTCAACTCTATTGTCATTCTTCCACATACACAGTATACAGAAGAACGAAATGTCAGTCCTAATGGACCAAGGTGCACTGACAGTGACAAACAACTAGTATCATGACAAACAGTAAACGTTAAACATTAAATATAGCAAGAGCTAAGGTGTGATGAGTAAACTGCATCATTTAACTTAGCCTAAACATAATTACGCTAACTAGCGTTCACAAACTTCTATTAGTTGTTACCTAAATCAGCCTTGTAGCTAACTTCGTAGTGCAAAGAAGCATAAAGCCTCATTCACATCTTAGTTTATGATCTAGGTAAAATGTGTGATTGGCTTTTTTATTTTTTTAAATTTCAGATAAAACAATGTAAAAGAAATGTCTCCACTGAATATGAAATCTGAACACCTTGGGATCCACAATGTTAATGACAACATCCTGATATGCACGAAGCTTGAAGGCCTGCGCGACGGTCTGGTCCACACTGATCGTCTCTATTAAAAACAAACAAACAAACAACACTAGGATAAGCATCATGGACTAAATGTGGAGGTGCTGTTGAATTCTTCAATCAGCTCATTCTGAGAGACTTGTATGGCAGACGCTCCACATAAATAGTTTGAAAAACGTCTGCAATTGTTGATATGGTGACATTTTTTCTCCAGTCTCCAGTGTCAGCGCTTTATAACAGTCCGAGGTAAAGCTTCAACGTGAAATCTTTCCCGTGCGTGAATGTTTAAAGACGTAGGCTTTTGTGGCTTCTCAGTAACATTACAAGCTGCGTTTATTTTTTTTTTCCTGCTTTATATTTAACTTCAAGTGAGAGAAAAGAGAGGCTGGTAAATGAATGAATGTTTATAGCTGCTGTAACATAAGCAATAACAGAAACTAATAAAAAACATGCTTTTAAGACCATAGATAGAAAAGGGAGTGTGTTTATGAGTCTATATATGGGAATGTGGGCGTGCCTTTGACATAGGACACTTAATTTAACAGCAAACTGTAAAGTTTTTATTAAATACTGTATATGTTATAGAGGATGATGTTGCTATTTGGTAGGCATGTAACAATACATCGTGCAACGATAAATTGCGATACAAAATGTATGACAATTTGAATCGATGAAATAAAAGACGAATTGATTATTATCATGCTGTGTGATCTCTTAGTTTTTCCTAGCTGTAATCACGTTGTTTAGACAGCAGACGGCGCAACATAGTACAATAGTGGGAATGCACTTGACTTCACCGTAGACGGAAGTAACACAGCTCTAATGCTGCAAAAACACACACACACACAAAAACAGATCTAAAATGTTAAAGAGCTGTTGTGTGACTGACTGTACAAATAGATTTAACAATAAATCGAAGCTCTCTTTTTACAGACTGCTGAAAGATGAAGAAATAAGAAGCAAATGGAGGCAATACAAATGTTCATAAAAGTTTATTAAGAAAAGGCTTATTTGTCATTAACTTTTCTAATTTTTTAATAAAAGGAGTATTTTAGTTAATAAGCCATTATATCTGCTCCATATCATTCCTGCTCCACTGCTTGGTTTAGTTCAGGGCTCTGGAAGTGTTCTTTTAAAAAAGTGGCTGGTATGTTTTGGATCATGATCCTTGAATAATTTCTTCACTGATTTCTGCTAAATACCTCAAAATATCTCTGTACACTTCTGAGCTCATGATGCCATCAATGAACACAAGCTCACCATCTTCACTGTAGCAAAACAGCCCCAGCTTCCTGTGCTTTATAGTACCCTTAGTGCAGCTTCTTCTCCTGGCTTCCTCTACACAAAGACTCTACCATCAGATCTATCAACATAAATTTGGATTCATGTGAAAAATAATAAAGTTCTCCAGAAGTTGGTGCATGTTCTTCAGCAAATTTCACCCTCACTTTCTTACTCTGGAAACCGACGAATGGTTTTTGACGTATTACTCTCCCTCTGTTCTCATGCTCCTTGATCCTGTTTTAAATAGTTTGTGCTCAGGTTGTACAGTCTAAGTATAAGTATAAGTATATTGTATAAGTAATTGGACAGTGATTTTTTTTTATTTTTTTTTTGTACTTTCACCTCTGTACACCATCACAATTGATTTAAAATGAAGCCATCAAGATGTGACTGAAGTGTAGAATTTTAGCTTTTCCTAATTAACAAAAATATTGCATTAACCGTTTAGGAATTACAGGCATTTTTTGCATAGTCCCTTTATTTTCACAAGCTCAAAGGACAATTGACTGGTATACGTTTTCATGGCCAGTTATGCCCTGTTTTCTTGTTACTTCATGACAAATAAACAAGATAAATGGTCTGGAGTTGATTCCAAGTATTGAATTGGCATTTTGCAGCTGTTGCATTTGGAAACTCAATGTGCACTCTAAAGAGATGTCAATGCAAGTGGAATGAAGGAGGCCATCATTAGGCTGAAAAAACCAAACAGACCAATCAGAGAGATAGCAGAAACTTTACGAGTGGCCAAATCAACAATTTGGTACATTCTTAAAAAGAAGAAATACCAGCAACACCAAACGGCCCGGAAGACCACGGAAGACAACTAAAGTGGATGATCGTAGAATTCTTATCTTGGTGAAGAAAAACCCCTTCACAACATCTAGCCAAGTCAAGAACACTCTCAAGCAGGTAAGGCTATCATTGTCAAAGTCTACAAGCAAGAGACTCCTTCATGAATGTAAATACCGATTAGACTTTGCTGGAAAGCCTGCCCAGTTCTGGAACACGGTTCTTTGGACAGATGAAACCAAGATTAACTTGTACCAGAATGACGGGAAGAGAAGTGTATGGAGAAGGAAAGGAAGGTTCTCATGATCCAAAGAACACCACATCATCTGTCAAACATGGTGGACATGGGCGTGTACGACTGCCAGTGGATCTGGGTCACTGGTGTTTATTGATGATGTGACTGCTGATAGAAGTAGCAGGATGAATTCTGAAATGTAGTGTTATACTTTCTGCTCAGATTCAGTCAAATGCTGCAAAACTGATTTAATGCTTCATAGTACAGACGGATAACGATCCAAAACATAGAGCGAAAGCAACCCATGAGCTTCTTAAGGCAAAGAAATGGAACGTGAGGTCTTTATGGATATCCGAGGTGTTTATGGATGTTTGTGGATGCAAGTGAAGTGAAAAGTAAATTATTGTTAATGCTCAGCTACTTAACGTTAATGAATTATGCATTAATTATGAATTAATAGACCAGAAATAACAAACATTTTGTTTAAAAAAAAAAAAAGTTAATGAAAGTGAAAACAATGTTACTGTTAAATAATTTAACCAATTTTACTGGTTTATCTATTACCTGTAAGAGCAAGAGAAATACAACAGAGCACTTAAAACCCTTTCAGTCAGCAGAATTTAATCAGCATCCCTGAGAAAGAGCGTCCCTGACTGTATATAATGAGTTCGTACCTTTCTGCAGGTCTTCTTTCAGGCTTTTCACCTGAAGCAGGAGCGGGCTAGAGAGAATACGGAGCACAGAAATAATCAGTATTATTCAGTCACCAGGACAAACTGTAGTTTCCAGACTACTAATTGTATGATTTATTTTTCCTCTAGGAAGTGCCGAGACTTATACAAGCCACGTGCACATACGTAATTCTTCATAAGGATGGACTTCGATCATCATGTAACAAGCTCTAAGTGTTTGTAGAGTAATATTCAGCCAATGATACATGAAATCAAATCATGAGCTTCAGGATACAGGATTTCACATCCGACAAGTTCAGGAAATCTGAAACGTCCTGTTTCTCCTTCACCTGTATTCATCGTTGGGGTGTGCGATCTCGACAATGTCCCCCAGCTTAACCTGAGGAAACACCTTCGGGTTCATCATCAGCTCATCATCTGAAAGAGGAGAGGCGTAATAAATCATATTAAACTTCCTGAACAGCTACGAGGCTTGATCCATGTAAACAATTCCTTATGCGATGTGTAAAAGACAAAAAAAAAAAACGGAACAATGCATCTCGGAATAACCAAGGAAAAGGCAAAAAACACAACACCAACAAAGTAAGTGAGTTATGTTTTAGCATCAGGACCAAACATACTGTCGGTTTACTGAGCTAACTCTTCTTATTTCGAGATGCAATAGCTGAGGCGTAATTTAAATCCTTATTTATTCCCATTGTCAATGTTCTAGCAACACAAGCTAATCAGAAACAGCCGTTTTCGTTGCCATGGTACTGTATATACCGTGATAATCATTGCACATGGTTTGAAATCATTTTGACGGGATTTCAGTGAAAGGCTAAAAATATGAAAGACAGCTGACCTAATATTTAGGACAGGGTATGGGAATGCTTATTTGGTGGTCATCATTTAAAACAAACAAACAACGACGACGACATTGTGATATTAGAAACAATTAAAAAAAAAAAAAAGTCATCCTTTTAAGGAAAGAAAGAAATGTTATGACATCATAGTCTGGGCAAATTTAAATATGTGATGACTTTCTATTAAGGCTGATAGACATGCAGTACACACGGATTTATGAATAAAAAATGATTTTTCAACATCTTTATGGATTTCATTTCAGCGCAAAGTGGGCGGGGTTAACCTAAGCCTCACCCGGACCAATCAGAAGGCAGATGAACATGAAAGTTTCTTGTGAGTGTGAGTGATGATGTACAGAGTGTAGCACAGGAACTCACCGCTTCCTCCAAAGCCCTTCTTATGGACCACCAGTTTGTAGGTTTTGGTTTTGGTGGTGACGGTCATTTTCTCTGCAGTGCTGACACACTCCGACACAGCAGAACAACCATCAATCACCGCTGAGCTCCAGCTTCAGGTCCGAGTCTATCTTCTTTAATCTAAATGCACGCGCACACACGCGCGCACGCGCACACACACACACACGCACACACACACACACACAAACACAAACACACAAACACACACACACACACACACACACACACAGCCTATAAACGCACACTAACTCTAACGGGTTATGACTTTCATACAAAATGTGCAACATGCTGAAAATCTATCGAATCACCATCCTGCTGGAAGACCCAGGTATGACCAAGTTTGTACTTTCTGGCTGATGTCCTGAGGTGTTGCGTCAGTATTTCTAGACAATCCTCCTTCCTGTTGATGCTGTCTATTTTCTGAAGTGCACTCCCTTTTCCAGCAAAACTCCCCCACAACATGATGCTGCCACCCCCATGCTTCACAGCTGGGATGGTGTTCTTCAGATTAAAAGCCTCACCCATTTTCCTCCATACACAGCGCTGATCATTATGCCCGAACAGTTCAGTTGTTGTTTCATAGGACCAGAGAACACTCCTCTAAAAGCTGGTGATAACCTGCAAGCTTCAGTCTGGCTTTTCTCAGAGCAGGGGCAACTTCTGTGCACGACAGTCTTTCAGGTCATGGTGATGTCGGACTCTTTTAATGGTGGATGTACAAACTTTGGTATCTGACGCCTTTTATTGTTGTCTTTTTAGGGAATTTTAAGCCTTTATTCATCATATGTACATTAGAGCACAGTGAAATCCTTTCTCTGCATTTAACCCATCTGGGGATGTGAGCACACACACACACACACACACACACACACACCTAATTCAGTGGGCAGGTGTGCTGAAGCGCCCGGGGAGCAGTTAGGGGTTAGGTGCCTTTCTCAAGGGCACGTCAGCCATTCCTGCTGGTCCAGGGAATCGAACCGGTGACCTTTTGGTCTTGTCTCATATTTGCTCTTTCCTGAACGAAGCGGTGTCCATGTGCTCACAAGATTTTGATATTTGCCTATAACTGTTTGTATAGATGCTTGTGGTAGCTTCAGCTGGTTGGAAATTACAACTAAAGAGGACTTGTGAAGAGCCTTTTCCCCACTTTTCAAAACTAATTACGACACGTGACCAATCAGAAGCTTCTAAATGCCATTAGATGGATTTCTGGAATCTTCCAGAGTGTTTAAAGAGACAGTCAACTTGGTGTATGGAAACTTTTGACCCACTGGAATTCTGACACAGTGAATTAAATCTGTTTCTAATCAACCGGTTTTAAAATGACCTCTGATTCTCTAACTGACTTGCCCAAAGAAATGTATAGTAACATGAACTGTTAAAAGATGTTAAGATGTCAAAAAAAAAAACAAAGAAAAAGAAAATAAAAAACCACATGAAACTTACTATCTTTATACTTTAGGGGTATGTATAAAATTTTTCATCAACTGTAGGGTTAGTATTTAAAAAATATGAATTTAATTTAATATGTATATATAAATAAATGTATATTACATCAAATTATTCTTTTTTTAAACTGCTAAACCTATTAAGAGTACACTGTGAATGTTCAAACCTCACACTGTTACAAAGAAATTACCAGAAAGCTGCAAGGCAATAACAAATCTACGGCTGGATTACAAATAACTCCATATTCAGTCTGTAGCGCACTACATACAGTGCACGAGCACACTATGACAGACCCTAAGTAGTGTACTTGTAAGTAAAGTATTCAGCCGTTTGTAGCTCGGCCCAATACAGCTAACACTCGTTAGTCTGAAAATCGACTAGTCGTTTTAAAATATTGCAAGAAACTCACCACACACTTCATCCAAACGATATGCGCTATTTAGGACGTGACTCACATCGCAACATAAGCTCCTAAATTCTGTAGTTTTTAAAGCTCCTCTGTCTACTTGCTACTTCCCATAATAACAAACAGCGCTCTTCCTCTTCGTCGCAGCAGCGTCTGAGTGTAAAAGTATAACAGCACCAGCGCCTCTAGCGTCCAGGAGCGGAATCGCAGTTTGCACTATAGATATTCAGTAAAATTAATGTTCCAGTTAATTTTAATTTAGAAATTCGAAATTGTTCTTAGACATTTGTCCCAAAATATTTACATTTAAAATATTCATTTTATTCTTTTATATATTATCTGCCAATAATAACTGAAAAACGCATAATAATTATGATCTGTATATATATTCAGTAGTACAGTATGTGCTATAAATGCATATAAATGTAACATGAACATTTCATACTTTAGTCCATTCTTAACCATAAAAATGGGAAATATGTGCATTTATTTAATCATTTTATATATGTATGTATGTATGTATGTATGTAATTATTTAAACCTCATTATCACTGACAGATGTTTGAAAGGAAAGAGAAAAACACACTGCAAGAGAAACAGTACTTCTTTTATTGTTGTAAAAAAGTATTGGTAAAATAATAAAGCAATTCGAATTCATGTTAATAACTGTGATTTTACGATGCAGGTTTTCAAACAGCTGCTCAGTTCCAGTGATCAAACACAATTAAATACTGAATTACATTTCTGTCCTGTTCAAGAGGCATTCATGTTGACACTCCTCTGCTCCAAAACTGTATATTTTATTTTCATTTGTATTTCTATAACGGCAGTGTTTAAAGTAGCGCAATACTGAGAGTATAAACACCATGATGAAACTGGAGCAGTAAAAGTCACTTCCTTTCACTCAGAGCAGGTGCTGTGTGAGGAAACACTCAACTACACGATGTTTCTGTTTTTTCCCTTTTTAAATTCTCGAGCTGTTCCTTCTGAGGTCTGCAGAACGTCTCCAGCGGATCAGCAGCAGCTCTTCCTCACTGCCCTCACCTCAGCGGCCGCTTGTGTTTTATCCACTTCTGCAAAAGCAAACACCACCACATCACGTTCCTACTTTACTGTGATGCGCTATTATTATTATTATTATTATTATTATTATTATTAATTCTGCCTAACACAACAGGACATGTAAAAGACAAGACAGCTTTTATATCATGCCCTGAAAAACTGTGAACAGAGAGAGAACATTTGTTAAAGATTCGATTTGGAATCACTTTGCACAGCATGTCAGAAAAACAAAGAAAATAAACAAATAAAACAGCAAACAAACAAACAATGTATAAAACAAAAAAATAAATAAAGCTAAACAAAGAACTAAACAAAAAACAAACTAGAAGAAGGACACTCAGAGAACGCAGACCTCCATCAAGGCCAAATACCGTATCTCACAACGTAGGATAAGTGAAACTCAATTCGTGGGTCCGCCCCGTGACTCGGATCCGCTCCAAAATTTAATGGGTTCTTCGTTGGCCCATGCTACACCCTTCCACCAAGTTTCATGGAAATCGGGTCAGTAGGTTTTGCACAATCCTGATTAAAGTCAGACAAACAAAGCACACAGAAAACATAACCTCCTTGGCAGAGGTAGCAAACGAAACAAAAATGAAACAAATAAAACAACAAAACACAACACAAACAAACCAAATCAAAACTAAAATAAAACAAAACAACAAAAACAAACAAAGCAAACAAAACAGCAACTAACAAACAAGACAAAACAAACCAAACAGGAACATTCATTCATTCATTCATTCATTTATTTTTTACTGCATTTCCTGGTAGTGCTTGCGGCGCCAGCAGGCTGGGAAGGTCAGGTTTCCCAGGATTCTTTGAGATATAATCTCTCCAGTTGGACGTGGTTCTGACCCGGGGTCTCCGTCCAGTGGGTTGTCCCCTGATACCGCTCTACCCAGAGCATTTTTGCCTACCTTTCAGAAGGGAGCCAATAATTTTGGAGTTGACTATATTTGTGTGTCTCTCTCCATTAACACACATTTGTTCTTTATTATCTCTGACACACACACACACACACACACACACACACACACACACACTCCATCACGTGAAGGATGAAAACAGACGCTTACTGAGAATGTCTCTGTCTCCGATCCGCGCCGTGCTGTAGCCGAGCTCCATGTCCTTCAGGGCGGAGTCTTCAAACGCCAGAGCAGCCACACGGAAGAAGAACTGCTGCACGTTTTCTCCTGTCTCACACACACACACACACACACACACACTCATCAGAATGGAGAATATGAAGCTCTGTTATCGTGACTGTGTCCTAGCACGGTGTGTACTTCACCTGTTTTGGACGAGACGGACCAAAACTCTGCGTTCATCTCCGCCGCCATCGTTACTGCGTCTCTCTCTGTCCTCTGGCATTCCTCTGGAGACTAATAAACAAACACACACTCATGGAAGCACCTGGAAAGTACATGCGAGTGATTGCTGAACATATCTAAAGTTATAATGAAGGTTAATTTTAGACACACGTGAAATTTATTCATATAATTCTGTCCTTTTTTAGTTATAATCCCGCGCAATGTGCTGGGGAATTACTGCGCTGTTGAATTCTCGATTCTGACTGGTCATTTTCTATAACAGCAGCTCGGACATTACGATTTATATTACTATTAATGCGCTCGTTTTAATGCTTTATCGTTTCCGTAGTAACAATGAATTCACAGGAATTTGTACAGATGACGCTCCACATTAACGGATTTTTTTGTAATCGTTGATTTTTCTGGAAGGAGATCAGTCAGGATATTTTCCAATTTTTTTCCCCGGTAACGTGACAGGTTGTGTTTTTTCGTAATGTCTTTAAGAGAGATGAAAGAGAGGCTGGTGAGGGAAAGACTGTTTACAGCTGCTATAACTGCTATAACTGCTTCATCACACCACCCTGTCGTTGATTACTTTCCTAAAACAGCACAACCACAAGCGTTTTATTCCCTACATTATTATTACTAATCTAAATCAAAGCATTACGATGTGTGTGTCATGGTTGTTGCTCTGCCTCTGGGTGTGTGTCAGGGTGAGAATGATCGAGAGGAAATGAATTCTCACCAGCAGATCTCTTTTGGTTCCAACCAAGAAAATAAAGCAGGAGTTTGGTTCGTTTTCGTTCAGAGCCTCCATCAGCCACTGCCTGAGAGAAAACTTTACACTTTAGAGAAACAGAGACCTGTACATACTCACATTCTCATCTACTGTAAGTCTGTGTTTTCTAACCGTAGTCATGACGGGCCTCTAGGGCTCATGTTTAATGACCACACTCACTGATACTGCTCTGTGTGCTCAGCTTTGATTACATCACACTCTCAACTTCATTTAACAGCAACCAAAAAATGACATTTCCACCTGTTTTGGAGGTTTTGGAGCACAAAACCTCGAACACTGGCATAAAGCCTCTAAAACTGGCACAAAGTCTTTAAAAATGGCACAAAACCTCTAAAACTGGCAAAAAGTCTCTAAAAATGGCTCAAAACCTCTCAAACTGGCACAAAACCTCTCAAACTGGCACAAAGCCTCTCAAACTG
>JAOTRR010000010.1:24909404-24919595 GCA_028570945.1 Gogo arcuatus | reverse complement strand
GAAGTTTTACATCCAATCACAGTAACGATGTTAACAAATAAATCAGACAATGCATGGGTAATTTAGTGAAATCCCCGCAGTTGAGGTCTTGAACGGTCTTGAACTAAAATCCAGAGTCCTCTATGTCCGAGACCGAGACAAGGCCGAGTAAAAATGTGGTCGATTCCCAAGACGAGACCGAAACCTTCAAAAAGTGGTCTTGAGACCGGTCTCAAGTACTACAACCCTAACATAAAGGTCTTCCATGATCAAGCTGGACATTGCAATCCTACATAAAACAAATGTCAAATCAACAGAATAGGAAATTCTGTTCCACTCATAATGTAAGATAAATTGCCAGAGCACTTCAGTCCAGCTGTAGTTTGACTGAATTTTTTTTCTGAGGTAATTCACTTTTGCTCAGCGATTTCACAAGCGGCACAAAGACGCAATCTAGAGACGCCGGTCCAGTGACGGAGATTGAAGAGGTGAGTAGGTTTTAATAATTTAAACCGCTTGAAGATTGACTCGAGAGGTTCACCATCTCTACACTTCATTTCTGTTTTTAAAGCATTCTCATTCCCAGCGTTTCCTCTACAAGTTGCGAGAACCATAAAGTTCTAGGGTTAAGTTCTAAATAACGTAAAATCGATAGCTGCGTTAACACATAACAATAGAAAACAAATGCTTTCTAAACATTATGTTTCTAACAGATTGCAAATCAAACTAGTCACTTTGAGAGGTTTTTTTAGTGTTGAAGGGCTGTCCGCTCCTGTTGAAACAGTCCACACACGACTACACCCTTGTCCTCCGTCCTACAAGTGGCCACTTGTGTGATTTCCGAGCTGTGAAGGGAAATCAACAAGTGTGTGGTTAAAAACAGCATTTTGTTTGGTACGTTTCAGAGGATAGCCAGGGGTCAGTTTCTATGCCACTTCCAGCCTCGGAAAACTAATGTCCTAATAGTCCACACGGTGAATGTGATTACTTTAAGCAGGACGTGTTCCTGGATCAACACTCTTTATAAACAATAGCCCTTTTTACACAGAGATCCTGCAAGAAGATCCCTCAATATGGCGGATTTGGTTGTTTACACTGAACCAAACAAAGTCGGCGTAAAACCGTATTCAGACCTTTTTTTTTGTCATTACAATTTTTTCATCTGAAAATATATGTTTTCGAATGACTATCCCGTAAATGAACACTTTCAGATTGTGTGCGAAAAAGTGACGTTTATTTTTTTCACAACAGATTCTATTTTTCTAATATTGCACCCATGAAAGGAACACGTTCAACCAATCAGGGTGCAGGTTGTGGAAACGTCATCATTTTGTGTCTGTTTGACAAGGGCAACAAAAATTATAAAGATAACGACTTGAAAGACAGTGGCTGGAAAAATTGGAGAGGAGCTCGGCAATGAAAACAGCGTGTGTACAGTCCATGATCCATGAGCCTATTTTGTGATATGGTGAAGCTTGATATCAGTCTCAGCAACTCCTGAACCAAGCAGTGAATCTCCCCACGTTCTCGCCTACTTCTCAGGATAGGATGTACCCAACATTTTATTTTTTCCCGTTTTTTTTGTAAAAGAATAAGCACCAGCTCATGATCACTTGTCAACTCCATTGTCATGCAATTATTTTTCTGGAACGCTAATGTTGCGTTAAATTCGTTCAACAATTTTTTCATACTTTCGCATCGTTTATTCGTGTTGCGATGTATCTGTAAAGACCTTTACACAGAATGGAATAAAGTCACATCATTCCTACCTTGAACAGGCCGTGTAAAAGGGGCTAATTATTGCTAGCTGAAGTCCTCAGTTTCCACCTCTTAATCCTGCTGCTCCTTCTAACACAGGAAGCTATTGTGTAGCTGTGCATTTCAGTTCATTCAGTTCATAAAATTAAGCTACATTTTTATTTGCAGTCAACCACCTGCTCAAATGAATGAAACAAGTGAATTTGTGTTACCTCTTACAACATCTTATGTTAAACAATCGTTCCTACATAAACCATTTTTATCTCTCTCTTGAACGTAATAGCCCAGCTTAACCCAAAATAATCACAGCTTATCATGTTACTGAGAAATCACAGCGGCGTCTATCTTTATGGCCTTCCTGTTACAGCTTTACCTCTAATTGTTACAAAGTGCTGACACTGGAAACTCCTTCTCAAGAATGTAACATTTCATTGCTTTTGTAACATCGCAAAGAAAAAAAATGCGATCTGGTTCTTCATTCTTCCACCCGATTGTTTTTTTTTTCAGGCTTAAAAGCAAGTGTGTGTGTTAAAAAAAAAATCTAGAAAAATCTCCTCTCAGAAACTTTACCTTAAAAAATTGTATAAAAATGTTAATACTGTAATCTAAATGGGGAGCCTAGAAAATCAACATAAATGCGTGCGTAAACCAACACTGAATACGAGCACCTTTCCACACATAAACATTGACATACATAATTTTTGAACTTAAGTCCCTGATTTACGTAGCTAACTCTGTGATGTGAACATGAACTGCAATCTCTGAATTAAAAAATGTTTGAAAACTTCAAGAACTAAAGGAAGACTACTGTAAATTACAGTTAATTGACACTGAATGTCAAAAGTAAGGCTCAGCATTTCCAATATTATCTAATCAAATCCCAAAGATTGGATAATAATCCCAGGACTAAAACCAAACCCTGATTGCGTGAGTGGTAAAAACTCTGTCAGTATTGATGTGATTGAGACCATATTGCTGACTATTACAGCCCAGACCACCCATTACCATTCTAGCGAATTTTCTTCCACGTTACATTAACATCGGCCTCCTTTAACCTGACACTCCCGGAGGACTGTAATCCAAACTCTTAGCTTCCTTTTAATTCATGGGATGTTTTTGGATTCTGCGCAACGTAATGGCATTGCGTGGAGCCCTGCTTTCCTACCACTCTGTCTTCTACAACTCATGTGTGTGATTATGTTCTAGCTCACTGGAACAGGTTGCTTGATTACACCCAACAATTTCGTTTCACGTTCACATACATTAGCTCCACAGATGCTGTCTCTGTCTGCTGGCTGATCTCCATGGCCTATGAAATTGCCAGAATGTTGGATTTTTTGTGGGGGATTTTATGCAATTAACAACTTTACACCACTACTATGGAGTTGTTGTTTTTTCCTATCTTTAATCAAGAGTGTGGTCTTTCAATTTGAGAGCAGTATTTGTTCATTTCACATTCAGTTTTTGCAATGTTTTCCCTCAAAACCTGCCCTCACTCTCAAATACCCCCTGCTTGCATGCAGATTTGCTCTCCTACGTTATTAGTCCCAGTTCTCCAAAAGCAATAGTTTGGTAAAACATGAAATATTTTGTTGTTTTTTGGGGGGGGTTTTTGGTTCACATTTCCCCCCAAATATAGTCAATCAACGAAGACGTGTTTGGTGTCCAAAGTTTGTTTCTTTCATTTTGGACTGAAGCTATAAGGGGATTTTAGCATCATACAAACTACATGAATTTTTGCCTCAAATAACATCAGCTGGTTCAATATTCTCATTTGTCTTATCAATTAGAAGACATTCATTCTTAAAGAAACCATATACTATACAAATCATATTGGAGCTACTGTATATTATCATCTAAATACAAATCCATCATCAAACCTCTACCTGAGTGTGATGTTGGCACGATCGACACCAAAATATGCATGATGCTAAACTGTGAGTTATAAACCTCAGCTACACCTTCATGTGTTACTTGGTTGTTCCTCTGGTGGAACCCAGAATCCTTAAAGAAATAGTTTCCCTAAGAGAAAGGGTACAAAGTAGAAGCATATGAGACTAAGAACACTTAATTATCCACTGAACCCTTAAATAAGCCTTGAAGAACCTTCAAGTGTACTAAGTACCAAGACAGTTTAGCTCAATTTTAAATACCTGACAAGTTCTAAGTATTAAGAACTAAATAATTCCCAATAACTTGGAGTTTATAACGCCCAGTTAATACATACCCTCTTGGAAAAAGGATTTCCCAATCGTTCTTTACGGGTTCTTGGGATAAATAATGGTTCTTAGCTTCCAAAAAGAATTCTACTTGGAGCTCTTTATGATAGGAAACCACACCGTTTCACACATAGAATCTTTAAAGGTTCCCAAAACATTTAACAGTTCCAAATTTTTTTACAACAAGCCTTGTAGGTGCAGTGCAAAACTAACAAAGCAAATTTCAGACACTAAATATATCTTAGCTAATCAATTACACTTAGGTAGGAACATTGTATACGTTTTATTTTTTACCTGAACCAGTAGTACATTTAAAAAGTGTCTCGAACACACCAGCCTTATGACTCACTGTAGAAACTCAGCACACTTTGGCTGACAAAGGCTTTTTTGTTAGCAGTTGGCTGTTCCAGGTTTCTTTAGAACCCTGATAAGGCGTTTGGCCAAAACAGGCACCATTGTTGAGCCAGAAACAATTAGAGCCACTCGAGCACTAGCCCTGATATAATTTGTGTAAATGTTGACATTTCCCTCTGTAAGAAACTTTCCCTTTACTGAATCGCATGGAGACCATTTAAAAATATATGCTGAAGCGCACAGAACTTCCTCTGTCTCTAGACTACGCCATAACGGCATGACGGCATCGTTTTAATGACCACTTTTTTTGCAAATCAATATCCTACAAGTGTAAACTAAGAGTAGCTTTGGTCACAATGATATTGTACTTATACTGTATTAGTGACTCACAGTTAGAGAAATGTGACCTGAAGTCATATCCCTTATGAGACCTTGAAATATCCCACTGGCAATTTTACATAAAGGTCAAGAGCTAGTGACCCAGTGTTGTTGTTATTTACTTAACAACATGAATCAAAATGTGTAATTAGACTGGGGTTGGTGCAGGAGTGACGTTATATGTTTTTGTATTCGATTCAATTAGGAATGAGAATTGTATTCTATGGCCTATAGTCAGGGTTGAGGGGGGGGAAATAATGGTGATACATATTCAGGAGGAGAGAAAAAAATCAGCCATTATATGGCAGCTAGCTAGCTAATATAGCTACGAGGCAGGATGACACAGAGGATCTGCTGCACTGCTGCTTCTTGATGATGTATGGTATGCTACGTAGTGAAGTTTATTAGAGCAACGGATTATCAGTATAAATGGAAATCAGTCTTTTTAACAAAGCACAGACTGAGTAACACTGATGCAGTCAGTCCTCTATTCGCTTCTCAAAATATCTGCAATTACAGAGTGTCACTTCACATGAAAAGCAAGGATTTGTTCTGAAAATAATTTTTTTAGACAATCACGCCCATCCCCACATGTTCTTGTTTGCTCTCTGCACTACAGAGCAGCGATAGCTGGCAAAACACTCAACTGTGACTTACTTTGGCAGCTTTGGTTCGTGGACCTTTTGTTCTGTTACCAAATGCAGGTAATTCAGTGTTTTTGCAAAATAAAGCCAAAAGAGCCACTTATCATCAGACTCTTACTTTCACTGCAAGCTACTAAGCCATCTGTCGTATTCATCTGTCATTGTTTTGATTATTTATTTTTACCATTTATCCCTTAATTTTCTACTACAGCATCTGTCAGTACGAGCAAACTACAAATTTAATTGTACAAGGAGCTTGTACTTATGATAATCAAGTTATTGTATCTTGAAATCTTGTGTCATCATGTGATCCTGCATGCTGTAGTTAGGCTACATCCAATTTAATACGTTTTAGTTCTAAAATGCATCACTTTTGTTATGTTTACACTTGGCGTCCACACTACTCCGGAGTTTCCGAGCCCTGAAAACGGAGACTTTTGGAAACGCTGCTGGCCTTGTTTTAGTTTGAAAACTCCAGGGTTGAGTTTTAGTCTAGACGGGGCAGAAACAGAGATGTTTGAAAACGATGACGCAGACACCTACGTTCATTTCCTGACTGGGTTTTATCAGTCACGACGTATCCTTCCCTGGTTCGTCACGCCCCTGTCATGTGACCCTTTTCCAGAAGAAAACAAGCAGCATCAGCTGTTTATACCAGCACACACATGCCCAGTGTACGTGAATGGTCATGTGATATGCGTTTTCTGGCGTGTTAATGTGGACGGAGATTATAAAGCGCTCGTCTGGATGGAGATCATTTTAGTTTTAAAACTAAAAAGTGTTAACGTGGGCGTAGCCTAAATGAGAAATTAACACAAGTCATGCCAGTAAAAACAAAGTGCTTTTGTGAAATAAAGGTGTGTTATTGCACTAATAACTAACTCTGGCATGCCCTTTGGCACTATGTTGGTATTGGTGTCAGGTTAATGTCACTGCTGTGTATGTGTATTTTTCTTAGTTCAAACCCTTATGCTATGTAACAAGCTTAGACTGATAAGATTTACAAGTAGGGATGCTACATACAGTAAAAAGTACCAATTGTGAGTAATTTGATCTTCACATTTCAAGTCAATTCATGTTTTCTCAGCATTTCTCAGTATTTTATGTAAGCCACTTACATACTGTAACAGAATATAATACTGAACATATTTAGAGAATCAGTATGCAGTCATCAATACATTTTCACAGTATTTATAGCCCACTGGATTTTTAATGGTCATTATGCTTAAAACTTTTTTTTCTTCCTCCAAATTCTCATGTGACCACCAAGAAAATTGGAGAAGAGAAACAATTTGGGACTTCTTGAAGTAATTATTTGTTTTATTTTTCTGAAAGCATTGTCCAAATGTATTCATTGAATTGCTAGCTACACATCCTTCTCCAAAAACCTACTTTATTGCCAGGAAAATGGCTTCAGTATGACATTTACCAGAAAAAAAAGCTTTCAATATAAATCTGATACAGAAATGTGGACATTTTTCAGTCATTATCTAGCAAACAGCTATATACTTGTTTTTAGCTAGCTAGTAAACAGATAATGTTTTTTGCTTAGCTAGCTAGTTATTATGTTTCGCTAGCTAGCTAATGTTTTTCCAAAACAACAAACTTCAGTCATGTTGATAATCTGCTGCCTTTTTAAAATGTCATTTAAATATTTCACACAAATTGAGTTATGTTTTGGAGAACTAATATACCTAACAGTGTGGCTAGTTTTCAGAATTAATTACAGAAAAAGCATTTGGAGAAATAAAACTCTCGCTAGTTAATATATGAATAAGTGTTAAATTCTTTTGAGGCTTTTAATTATTATTATTATTATTATTATTATTATTATTACAAATATTACATACAGCTATGTTTAAAAAAAAAAGAACATGGTCAATGATTAAGCCACACAAAGCTGTGAAAATGCTGTAGAGTATTTTGTAGTATTAGCCGGATAGTTAGCAAGCAAATAATGTTATCTGCTTGCTAGCTAGTTAATATTAGGCTAAACCACGACCAAAGAGCAAGAGCAAGGTATGTTGCCTTTATAAATCTGCTGCCTTTAAAAAAATGTTCAGTTAAATTTTCACTTTTATTACTAAGATCATACAGTATGATGTTTTCGATAACTATTATAGCAACAGTGCAGCTAGCTTTAAGACTTAACGACAGGAAAAGCTCAGGCTTCTCCTCTGAGAAGAGTTTTGGGGATGTAAAACTCTCACTGGTTAATATACGAGTCTCTTTTGAGGGTTTCAATAAAATATTTTAGATATTTATGTTTTAGAAAAGAACATAATCGATAATTATCGGCATGCCTTCCACTTAGTTTATTGTATCAAAACCACATGAAGCTGTGAAAATGCTACAGAGTACAGTATTTTGTAGTAATTAGCCTGCTAGCAAGCAGAGAAATAATGCTATCTACATGCTAGCTAGTTAATGCTAAGCCAAGACACCACCAAACAGCAAGCGTATGTCATATTGCTAATCTGCTGCCTTTAAAAAAAAAAAAAGGTCCAGTTAAATATTTCACACAAATATAGTTTTATAATCGAGATGATACTGTGTGTAACATTTTTAGGAACTATTATAGCTAGCAAAGTAGCTAGCTTTAAGATTCGAATAAACAAAGTGTTAGTCATGTGGCTAATCCAAATCTGCTTTTATCACTGAGGTAATATTGTGTGTAATGTTATTTTGTATTATTAGCCTATAGCTAGCAATGCAGCTAGCTTTAAGACTGTAGTGTAAACTACAAGTGTTAGTCATACGGCTAATCCACTGCCTTTTAATATTCAGGTAAATATAACACACAAATGTGTTTTTATAGCTGAGATAATAAAATATTGTGTGTAATGCGATATATTATATTTTGTTATTATAGTTAGCGATGCAGCTAGCTTTCAGACTTAATTACAGGAAAAGCTCAGGCTTATCTTATCTTATCTCTTGCTTGGGGAAGTAAAACTCCTGATAGTCGATATATGGGTGGGTATAAAACTAGATATTTGAATCCTTTTTAAGCATTTTAATGAAATATTAGATACAGGACACGACGGATCGATGATTATCGGCATGCCTTCCGCTAAGTTTACTGTATGAATGCTGTACGAAGCTGTGATAATGCTGCAGTGTATCAAAACATCCATTAAGGCTAATGTTACCCAGCAATCAGCTGATAATGGAATGGAGCAGTCGCTCAACATCTCTTCATCTGTTCGACTGCTGACTGACATCAACGACTTTCAGGAAGACGAGGGCAACATTTGGGTGCAGGTCATGTCTATGTGTGTGAGTGTGTGTGTATGAGAGAGAGAGAGAGAGAGAGAGAGAGAGAATGTGTCCATGTTTTGTCAGTGTTATTGTACTTGTTCTCCTTTTGGCTGACCTTCTGAAGCCGAGTGATGGATTTAGACTCAGCTCAGGAAGCCAGATTTGGACTAGATGCTCTGTTAAAGGCATTATTTAGTCCACATGTTTTTTGCTAGCTACACAAATCCATATTTTTCTATCAAACTTTCATATTTACGTATCAAACTCATCAAAATGTCATGTTAAGCTTCTCCATGCTGACAGCATTTTCCTGAAACACTCCCAAATTTAATTTAGGAAGATATCAAAGCATCAAAATGTAATATCATGTATTACAGAGAGCTTTTGTAGCTAGCAATACATGTAATATTTTTTTAAAGTCAAATTCAGATTTAAACCAACAGACACACTCTAAAAAAGACATCTTAGCAAGTAAAATGATCTTGAATATATTTGAATACATACATTTATGTGGCATTTCCAATGATAAGATCACAATAAACCAAATATAAGATTATTAAAGCTATTTTTAGACATTTTTTCTTTATCAATTTGCTTTTTTTTAGATTTTTTTTTTTTCTGAATTCAAGCACCACAAAATGATTTGCCAATAGAGTAAGGTCTTAAAAGAGTTTAAAACAAGAAAAGCACTTAAAAACAGATTAAATTTTTTATATTTTATTTAATAAAATTATTAGATCCATTTGCCCCATATTCAAGATATATTCACGTACAAGATATCATTAATATACTCGAAATTTCAAAAATATCAACTTAAAATATTAGTCGAATTGATCTCAGTTTCTTACTGAGGTTATGATCAAACAGATACAAGATGATTAAGTGTATTTTCAGACATTTTTATTTGAAACGTTCATGTTCTTCAGGCAGATCATTTCACTTTTTTCTAAAAAAAAAACCTAAGTGCTTGCAATAAGCAAAATTATCTTGGAATAGATCATTCTAAGCTTGAAAATTTGTTAAATAAATATATTTAACTTATATGCTTGTTGTATTTGGTATTTATTATAATATCACAATGAGAAATATTAGATGAATAAATACAATTCATTTAAAAAGTAATTACAGGATATTTCAGATGATCTGGATATTTCAGGATATTTTGGATGATCTGGATATTTCAGGATATTTCGGATGATCAGGATATTTCGGTTTTTCCATTTATTAATTTTTCCCTCCATTGAGTTCTAATCCAACACACACCGCTTAGCTTTGGTACTTTTTTCTTCTCTTCCATTTTCACTCTTTCTCTCCCTTTCTTACAAATGCACAGACCCCCGCCCCTCTGGTGTCTCTATTTCCCTAACGTGTCCTCATGCAGGTGCGCGTACACACACACAAACACACACACACAGAGAGAGAGAGAGAGAGAGAGAGAGAGAGGAACCCTCAGTAGATAACTAGTCCTCCACCCACAAACTGGCTAAATTAAAGATTCTGTTACTTTTAGTTGCAGGAAAATGTTATTAATGACCTGTACTGTCTGAACACACACACACAGAGAGAGAGAGAGAGAGAGAGAGAGAGAGAGAGAGAGA
>JAOTRR010000010.1:24773074-24784279 GCA_028570945.1 Gogo arcuatus | reverse complement strand
GCTGATTAGATAACTGCATAAAACAGCAGGTGTATGGGTGTACCTAATAAAGTGGTCGGTGAGTGTACGTCCAGTATGCTATCATCCTGGACATATGGAGCTACTACTGTTTTTTAGCTCTGCAACCTTTAAAAAAACAATTTGATGCATTGGTATAGATCTGAAACCACATAAAATTTGGCAAATTAGCACTCATTTATTGAGAAAGTCAAAATACAGTAATGGCATTTCAGATTTAAAGTCAAAATCAAATTACAATGACAATGTTGTTAATGCTACAGATGTACATTATTGTTACTGAACTTTAGTCTCTGGAGCCTCTGACGACAAACACATAGCAAATGCAAGTGATTTCTGGCTTGGGGGCTAAATAAATGTATTTACAGAGTACACAGGTAAATGTGTGTTTTGTTTAATTAGCTGCTGTAAAGACAGAATGTAAGCAGTGAGTGAAATCTGTACACAATCATGCTCAAGCCTACAGAAGAAAACACTGACCATTTACAAACATAATTAAGCTGTAAAATTCAATTAAAAGGTTGCGATGGGTCAAATCATGCATTTCGCCTGTGGCATGTGACTTCATATTCATTCTGTATCTGAACTACAATGAAATTTTGTGTATTTGCGGCTGGTTGGGATAATGAGATCATCTGGGAGGCGTTCCCAATTTGCATATTTATGCATATTCATGTCTCTGCCTTTTCTTTATGAGAGTTAACATTTTTGGATTGGTGTAAAGGGGGGAAAATGTGTGTAATTGATTGTATACCAAAGTATTCCTTTTATTCAAGGTTGGAAAATGATTAGTCGCCATGTTTTCCTTGTATTTTCTCTATACAGTCGTTGTGTAACAAACCTTCCAAAATTACCAAACAGTATTACAAATAACATAGAAATGCAATAATAATACAAATAATAATATGTTTCATTCATATAGTGCCTTTCTTACACCCAAGGTTGCTTCAGAATCCAGAAGAAAAAAAAGCACAGAGGAAAAATGCTATTAACACAACCAAACAAACAGACTGTAGTTATAGAAGATAATGTTATCTGTGGTTTCTAAAGTGGGGTCTGGGGATCCCCAAGGGTTCGTGAATCATAGCCAAGGGGACTGTGATTTTTTTAATTTTGTTACTGTGGTGGAAATCACAACCCACTATTACCAAAGTTATTATGCTGATAAATAATATCAACTGGAAACTAATGACAATTTTAATAAAACATAAAAAATCTATTAGGGAAAAGTTCAGAAATTAAAAACTCTATGGCTCAAATCAATATGCAAATATTATTGTATTGTATTTAAATAATGTGCCTAATTTTTAATAATTTGTTTATACAATAAATCTGTACTTATGGGATTATGTTACTGTTAATGAGCTCCCTGACTAAATCATTTGAGAACCCCTGTTATAAATATTTGACTTCACAGATATAATATAATACAAACATATCTATCAAAAGATCTATATTTAGGCTACAGCCAATGAATTATTGCACTGGAAATACCACTTCATGATGTAGTTGCTCTAAATTTTCATCTGCAAGAAATACTCAAACTAGTAAAATTCCATATACAGTCATTACTTTGGTCTCTTATTTGTTTTCTTTGGAAAACCTGAGGTGCAGATTTTTCTACCGGAAAAATGGAGGAGTATGAGAAATAAAATCCAAGTGCAATGGAGCAAATCAAATACTAGACCCATATGTTTTTGAAATATTAAATATTTTTATTTTATTCCTCTGCATTTTTTTTTTTTGTAAAATGAAACTACATCAGATCTCTGTGCCCTCGATTCCTCTTCTAATGAACTTCAGCATTTTAAACAGCTACAGGGATTCAACCAAGGGGAAAAAATATCTCAACTCAGCTCTTAACCACTGTAGTTCAGCAGCGTGATCACTATAACTATTTACTCTTTCAGAAAAAATGGTTCCTCCAGGTTTTTTCGTTGTTGTTGTTGTTGATTTAGTTGTTCTTATAGGTTCTGAAGAACGTTCTAGGTTGTGGAAGCTTCCTGATATGGAAAAAAAACCCTTCTGTTTGGGTTCTACCTATTACGTCTAAACCTTAAGGGTTCCCCCAGAGGACAACCGAAGAACCTTTTAAAGCTTCCAAAATTTGACTTTTTTGTTAAGAATGTAGACATTATTTGCAACTGTGCTAATTTAGTTCACCAAGCTGACAAAAAAGGTCCAGTCCAGACGTCTCTATTCCCAGCTACAAATCTCGTGAGAGAATTTCCAGATGCTCCCAAGCCAGCTATGAGATATAACCTCTTCAGATGGCACTGGCTCGGGGTCTTCCTCCAGTGAGACGTGCCTGATACAGCTCATGTTTGTAAGGTGTCCCAATCACCTCAACTGGCTCCTTCTCTGAGGATCACATGGATTATTGAGCTCGTCATCCTATCACGGAGAGTAATCCTAGCAACCCTGTGGAGGAAGTTCATCTCCACTGCCTGTACTTTCAGCCTTAATTCTTCTGGTCATTACTCTAGATTACTGCATTTCTAAAAATATGATCAGAAATTCTAGATTTAGTAAAAGTACTAAACTGTAACTACTTTTCCTTGTCACTGGGGTGGCACCCTCAAGAGTAAGGTATATACAGTTATATAAGGTATATACAGTATTTTGTACCTTAATGTGTATTTTTACAGGGTTTTAAAGGGACCTTTAAAAAGATTCTGGATACATACAGTAATTGGGCCTTTAATTAGCTTTTAGAGTAATACTTTAACGTTACACTACATCAGGTCAAGACAAGTGGGGTTTTATTGTCATTGTGGAAAAGATTGGCTATAAAATAAACACACAGGATAATAAATACACCACTTGCACCTTTCCCAAGTAAAGGAAATACACTAAAAGGGTAAAAGATGAATCCTTGAGGGTTTGTATAGTATAGTACAGTACAGTACAGTATAGTACTTTATAGTATAGTACAGTACAGTACAGTACTGTATAGTATAGTACCGTACAGTACTGTATAGTATAGTATCGTATAGTACAGTACTGTATAGTATAGTATCGTGCAGTACTGTATAGTATAGTATAGTATCGTATAGTACAGTACTGTATAGTATAGTATCGTACAGTACTGTATAGTATAGTATCGTATCATACAGCACTGTATAGTATAGTATTGTATAGTACAGTACTGTATAGTATAGTACAGTACTGTATAGTATAGTATAGTACAGTACTGTATAGTATAGTATCGTATCATACAGCACTGTATAGTATAGTACTGTATAGTATAGTACCGTACAGTACTGTATAGTATAGTATAGTACCGTACAGTACTGTATAGTATAGTATCGTATAGTACAGTACTGTATAGTATAGTATCGTGCAGTACTGTATAGTATAGTATAGTATCGTATAGTACAGTACTGTATAGTATAGTATCGTACAGTACTGTATAGTATAGTATCGTATCATACAGCACTGTATAGTATAGTATTGTATAGTACAGTACTGTATAGTATAGTATAGTACAGTACTGTATAGTATAGTACAGTACTGTATAGTATAGTACAGTACTGTATAGTATAGTATCATATCATACAGCACTGTATAGTATAGTATTGTATAGTACAGTACTGTATAGTATAGTATAGTACAGTACTGTATAGTATAGTACAGTACTGTATAGTATAGTATAGTACTGTATAGTATATAGTACCCTTTTGGATAAAGGTGAAAGATGCACCTACCTAATACGTGGACACTTAGGTGTATTTCCTTTGCAGAAGTTGGCAAGCACGACTACCCCGTGACTACCCGTGCTATCAGAGTAACCATGGCAACCAGGAGCGCACTCAAATTGGGAACGCCCACCAGCGCACACCGTAGCGCGCAGTCGGTGCGAAGCGGCGGCGCTGGGATGGGAAGCCCATTGCAGCCGCAGCGTCGCTTCGTCCTACAGCAGCGCCTCCAGCCGCAGCACTGCGCACCGCGAGAGGAGGAGGAGGAAGAGGGGGAGGAGGAGGAGCGCTCCGGCGGGCGGCGCGACCCCCGCACCTGCACCTGCCACGCGCGCAAGAGCCTCGTATGTCACGGGACGTCGTTTCAAACCCAACTAGTCGGCACTTCAGTAAGGACGCCGTCCGTCTCGTCTTCCCCGAGGCAAGGGTGCCGGTACAGCGCGTGTGAGCTCACGCCTTCTAGTCATGGTAGTTCATCCAGGCAACATCACCACCACCGCCACCACCATCACCACCACCACCACCACCATCATCCGCAGCAGCCGGGAAGCCCGGTCGGCGAGCCCCGCCGCGAAATAGCCGCCGTCGCGATGAGCGGCTGCAGATACAACGGCGGCGTGATGCGGCCGCTGAGCCGCGCTGGCTCGTCGCGCCGCAACCTGCACGAGTTCGACTCCGAGTCGCAGCCGCTGCAGCCCGTGTGCGCCGTGGACGCGAGGACGGAGAACCGCACCAGCGTTCCCGTGCCGTACTCCACGGCTGACGGCGCGGGCGGTGGAGGAGGAGGAGGAGGGGGAGGAGGAGGAGGCGGCAAGCAGGGCAAGAAGAAGAACCAGAACATCGGCCAGAAACTCGGGCACCGGAGGGCCCTGTTTGAGAAACGGAAGCGCCTCAGCGACTACGCGCTCATCTTCGGCATGTTCGGCATCGTGGTCATGGTCATAGAGACGGAGCTTTCATGGGGAGCGTACGGCAAGGTACAGACCCGAGGACCGGAGCGTGCACAAGTGCGGCTGCTGTTAATACACACTCACCAGGGATGATCAAAGGAGTAGTTTCAGTGGCTGCTCATTAAATGTGCACACGTTTTATAAATGCCTGCTGAAATGTTATTATTCTGTGTTGTTATTATTCTGTTATTATAAGACATGTGAGGACAATTCCGAGGTTCCTGAGAAAACAGTAGGGACATATTTTCCCAGAGAGATTATTAGTTTGGAGCTACAATAATCCAGATAAGAAATAATCAAAACCTATGTCAACTAATAAGCATTGTACAGAGTGCAACTCTTTCTCTCTCTTTCTAAATGGCATGGCTGGTTTAATAAGGCAAACAATTGTATGCAAACAATTTCCTAAAAATAACAGAGTAATTCTGGATTAGAAATTTCATTTAGGAAGACTTTTGTCCAAATATCAAACCACATAACTCAAGTCTAAGATGAACAACTTTGCACGATGAAAACTTATAGTGGTGGTCTTAAGCATTTATTAGTTGTTTAGAGCAGAGATTTTCAACTTCAGTCTCAGGCACCCACAATTATCTAATTAAGGTTCCTGATAATTAGCTAATTACTATCAGTCGGATCTCTGTGTACACAGTGATGTGCTCTGTACACAAATGGCAAAGTGCCTTATGGGTTTTCTGTACCAGTAAAGCGACATTGTCTGGACACTAACCTACAGCAGCGTGCACATGATACTGACACCATACACGATCAAGTGAACAGGGTGTGATTTCAGACATACAGCCCACATGAGCCTTGTAGCTCCAGTACATAACTAAAGAAGCAACATCAAACATGTCTTGGCTGATTGATTACAGCTTTATTTTTCCAAGAATCACTCCTTTAAGTGTTTCCGAGGACCAAAGGTTCTCAATTCAGCCCTTAAATACCATCAGCCAGGTCTATATTCCGTATTCTCATCTAGTTCCTGACACACGTGAGCAGATAATTAGCATTCTGTCATCTGTCACCTTTACAACCTGCTCAGGCGCGTCTACAGCTGGTACTGAATGAAAACATGGAGCGTCTGAAGGTCTTTAAGAACCTCTGGATTAAACTACTTCCTGTAACAATGTTTACAGCATGGATAGCACAGTGGCCTCCTGCCTTAATGTTAGCTAGCTTGTGATCATTAGGTTAAAAGAAGCCAGTTAATATTACAGCGAGTCATTGTAACTGGAGTTAATTGGCTATATATAATACATATCGCTGGCTACGAGCTCGATAAAACTTAATATAGCTACTTTTTCAGGGGTCGTAGCATTACAGCAAGGCATTGTCATTGATTGTCATTAGATAAACATGATTTCCTAAGTATTACATAAAATAAGGTATTAAATAAGCTGACATTAAACAGCTTACTGTATCACTGTAGTAGCAACACAATGTCTACATGAATTACATAGCTAACTAGCTTAGTACTGTAGTAAGCCAGTATTCTTCTATTTTTGAGAGAATTCTCTGCAGTAGCAAAACATCATCTAGATTTAACTAGATAAACATAACTAGCTAGCTTTGTAGACAGCTACTTTTCTTCAATTCTTCTAGTGCATTCAAGTAGCAACACATCTGCATAAACCACAAAGCTAGCTAGTTTAGTACTAAGCTGTAAGTTGTAGTTTGTTCTACAAGAGACATCACTACATCACTAGCTAAACATATATCAGCATAAACTACATTGCTAGCTAGCGTCACAGTAAGCTACTTTTCTTCTATTCCAGTAGCAAAACATTATCTACATAAGCGCTGTAGCTAGCTGGCTTGGTAGTAAGCTGCTATTCTTCTGTTTTGAAGAGACATCACTGCTCAGGCAAATCATTATCAAAATAAATTATGCTGTTAGTTAGCTTCGTAGTAAGCTTCTATTCTTCGTGAGACATCACTGCAGTAGCAACACGTTTAAAAAAAACTTGTAGCTAGCTAATTTGGTAGTAAGCTGTATTCTTCTGTATTCGAAAGTCCTCACTGCAGTAGCTAAACATTATCTATCTAAACTACATAACTAGCTAGGTTGGTAGTAAGCTACTATGCTACAGTTCTTATGTTCTTTAAGAATCCTCATTGCAGTAGCAAAACATTATCTACCTATTCTATGTAGAGAGCACGCTTCGTAGTAAGCTACTATCCTTTGATTCTTCAAGAGGCATCACTGTTGTAGCTAAACATTATTTACATAAACTAGGTAACTAGCTAGCTTCCCAGATTGCAAGCTGATACTGACCTGACGTTTATTGGTGGGCCAATATTGGGCCAGAGTTGGACTGCTTTGGCAAATGTGCACTTTTCTTAACAAAGGCTGTTGGTGTTGGTGAACCCAAAAGACCAAAGTTGCCATCCAACGCTGAATGACTAATGTTGGTCCATTAGGTGCCTGAAAGCCTGTCAGTTTGTAAGCTACTATTCTTCTGTTCTTCAAAACGCATCAGTGCAGTAGCTAAACATTATTTACATAACCTACGTAGCTATCAAGCCCAACACCGCAACAACTAAGGTGGGGTCCTGAAAGGTAAACTGACTATCATTTTCACCACCATCTGTGACTTTGTGGGAAAATTGTGAGCTACTGTAAACAACTGTAAGAAAGCATGCTAATTGACCCAGTAAACATATGCACATAAATATTTCAGTGAGTAACAGAAAAAAAAGGAAGGAGTAGCACAATTGACCCTTTAACATTGCAGACATCCAGATTACTTGAACCCCTTGAACTCTCATCTTAGTATTATTCAGTAATTAATTCGGAAGCATATTATTAAGTAGTTGTATGAATTATTCAGACTACATTGAAACTAATAGGAAAGGTATGTATTTACAAGAGAGATGGAATGTAAGTGCAGGCCTACAGACATCTCCTGGATGTTTTAAGGGTTAAGCTGCAAAACTTAAATGACCTGATATTTTTTCCTTCTTTTTCAGGAGTCGTTGTATTCATTAGCTCTAAAATGCCTGATAAGCCTTTCTACAATCATCCTCCTCGGCTTGATTATCATATATCACGCCCGGGAGATTCAGGTAACACACACACACACACACACACACACACACTCTTTTCCTGTTTCATATCGGGTCCACTGTAAATCAATTATGAGAGGGCAGTGTGATCTGTGCTACATCCTCCCTCCTGAAAACATGTTCAGAAGAGCACTTAATGTGCTGGTTAATAATACACAATCAGATTACGTCGCCTTGGAGTGTATCCCATCCCTTAATCAAATTATCCTGTGAAATCCACTGGCCGCCTTGAAGCTTTCACTCCAGAGAGATGTGTGTAAAATGTAGTATTTGTTCAAAGCATCAGTCATAATTCATATATTTTGATATTGTGATATTTTGTGTAGGTCAGCCCTGGTGTTGAATTGAATTATTGTCGCAGAGGATCCCCTACTGAAACTCATTCCTAGTCCAAGAACGTGACTGTTCTCTGGAGGAATGGCGCACTGTAGGTGCTAATTCATCACTGCTGATTTTACTGTACGCACCGCCACCGTGTGAGGCTGCTCCAGAGCCTCGGCATTCTCCTCCAGCATAATTGTTTCATTTCGGTCATTTCGTCTCCTGAGAGGGTTAAGAGAACACTCCGGACTCTCGGCTCGGCTGAGCGGCTCCCTGCACTTGGACAAAGCTCAATTTCATGACCTTGCGTCAGAGCTGCGTTCAGATTTTTTTTCACTGCGAGTCCTGATTTCATAGCTCATATATTTGTATATAGCTTTTTTAAGAGGGGAAAAAAAGAAGCAGGCTTGGAATCATGTAAATGAGAATATGATTAAGGCGTTTGTTCTGTTTCTTGTTTCCTTTCCAGCCTTTGAGAATAGAATCAGCTCTCGTAGCAAGATCTCACTTATTCTCTCTCATTTCATCTCCTACTGCAGTCAGTAAGTGCCGGATGAACGGTTTCTGTGAACTGCAACAAATCAGGAAATGACTAAAGATACTGCAACACTGTCATGATGTATATTTTCTTTTTATACATGCTGGCTGGATCTGTGAAGATCAATATCGTGTCCGTGCTTGCATTCTCAGCTTTCAACCACAATATGAGAAACTATATGAACTACTTAAGATGTTCAGCAATTTGCACTATTACCAGGCCATCAAGCAGGTACTTTTCCATAAAGCAAAAGCCCATTCAATGCAATGCACACTATCCATACATCATCAATGCCTTTTTTTATTCATTAGATGCCCAAAAGGTCCAATAATGGAAGGCTAGATTGATTTAACATTCGCAGCATTGCATTATTCCAGCTACAAGTGAACCTATTAGACCATTAAATTAGTCCAGCGCTTCTATAGATAACTTATCATTAAAACAAATTGATCACTTTATTAGCGTGACTGTTTCTTGTGATTTAGTTTGCATGATCATTGCCACATTCTGCCACGATGAGCATACGCTCGGTCATCCGTGCCATGATTAAGCAAAATCACAGAGATAAACTTGTGAGGTTCTGAGACATGAGATTTCTCAGATAACCTCAAAATGTCAAGCTCCAGAAAGACTCATCTGACCTTCATCCATCATCAGACTCACAATTTTATATCTCCTCAGACATGGGGATGTTTTTCATTCCGAACAGAGAGACGGTGGATGTGGATTTGAGTGTATCTTGGATTAATTTACTGTACTTTTAAGTAAGCTGTTGGGAATAATAAATAGTGTTAGGTATTTCCTAATCAGAATCGCTCAATATGAGAAGATAGAAGATAATAATAATAATGATAATCATAATAATCATAATAATGAAGATAATTGACAATGTAATTGGAAATTCCTGACTTCCTGTCCAGGTCATTGAGAAATTAGGGAGAAGATAGATATCTATAAGAGAATTTCAGCGAAAAATGAAATTATACGCAATTCATACGCCTGTCACCATAAATGTAGCTTGCTTCTTTAGTTTTGCACCAAGCGACGTGGATAATGTTGTGGACAGGTAAAGGAAGCGTACAGCTACAAGGTCAGCATCATGCATGTCTAAATAATCACACACTCGCATCCAAAAGCTTCTCTTGAAAAAATCTATTCATAAATTGAACTGGCACAATCATCATTATCATCAATACATCCATCCTTTATCTATATCGTTTATCCATTGCGGCTCACGGGGGAAGCTGGAGTCAATCCCAGCTGACTTCAGGTGAGAGGCGGGGTTCACCCTGGGCAGGTCACCAATCTATCGCAGGGTTAACACAGAGATGAACAACCGTCCATACTCACATTCACACCTCTGGGCAATTTAGAGTAGCCAGTTGACCTGCATGCCTTTGGATTGTCAGAGGAAACCAGAGCACCTGGAGGAAACCCACACAGGCACGAGGTGAACGTGCAAACTCCACACAGAAAGGCCCTGGTCAGCTGCAAGGTTCAAACCCAGAACCTTCGTGCTGTGAGGCAACAGTGATAACCACTGCACCACTGTGCCACCCTCATCGTTATCATATAACCAATAAACTGCAAAACAACATATTTCTATATATGCTTTTAGGACTGACAGTTTCTTCACCTAATAAATTCATTCCACCGCTTATTACTTGTCACGTTAATAAGGGAACAATCCTGCATGCTAAAAAAAAGCTAGCTAATACAGGTACGTCTTGGAAATGTGTACTTGTGTAAGAGTAGAGATTAGATACGTCATATATTGTGTATGTTTTCTTTTAGTCAGTTTTTTTCTTTTAGTTGTTTCTTTCGTAATAACAATCCAAACTCCACACTTTAGAGTTGCCATAGCCGTAGAATCGCATGTCAACTAATGTTATATTCTTAAACATGTCTGCTTTGTGTATAAGATTGTTACGATAGTGTTAACGGTTAGATGAGAGCTGGAGTGTAGAGTAAATTCACTTGCAGGTGAATCTTTTTTCTTTTCAACCCCTTTTATCCAGTCTGATTGTGTGGCTGGAATGAACTCTTGCATAAACTCACTTTAAAGGTGGCATCAGCGATTATTAAGTAACAACATTTTTTTTTTTTTGTAAAGTTTGGTGAAGTTACCTTAACATTCCATCTACTTTAAATCAATATCTGTTTAGTTTTTGTAAACGGGAACAAAATGAATGCGCACCAAAAACTTTCAGCCAGTCTGGACATGAAGACCTGCCCATTCAGAAAACTCCGCCTCTTGCACTAGCATTCTAATGTTGTAGCACAAGCAGTGTGTTCCTGTGGGTTTCTGGGAGTGTAGCACTAGAGGTTACAGAATTTCAGAAGTAATTGTGTGAACGTAGAGTTTCAAAACAGCCAGCTTTAGCTAACATCATGAAAAAATATAACTTCCAATACGTTTAATAGTGATTTGAGAATTTCTTCGGAAATATTATACAAGCCTTATTGTGTAATAGTGTCAATTTGCCTTGTGCGTCAGCATAGTTTTGTTTAATCATATAATTTCATAGTATATTCAGATATTTTTTGAAGATCACCTGCAGTCTATGGGTTAAATCTAGCTGCTTTGTTAATAAGTAAATAATTAATAAGT
>JAOTRR010000010.1:24721796-24735280 GCA_028570945.1 Gogo arcuatus | reverse complement strand
TTTTACCTGATCACTGACCACTTGCCTGTATTGGGCTCAGATTAAGAAGTGTTAAAATGGAGCAACGGAAGCTGAATGACCAAGCAAACTCTCTAGTGGACCTCGCAAAGGTAAGAGTGACCTCAAACCCCGCCTTCCCTTCCTGCCACACCTTTCTCCAATGATTCAGTTGATGTCAGATGATCTATGAGTCGGTGTTTCCTCTGCATGCTGTAGAAAATACTTTCTTTTAGGTTTATAATCAAAGATGTGTGAGTCTACAGGTGTCAAATGAACAGCTCTTTGTGTCTGAGTCTTGTTCTTAGTGTGATTAGTGTCTTAGTGTCTTGTTTGAGGTTTTAACTTCCTTTCTCTCTTGTTTTGTTCAGTCGCGTACCTTTCATTATTTTGTCTCCGTTGTCCAATACCATGATGCTAACACAGCTTGGAAGTTTTTTTTTGTTGTTTTTGTTTTTTGCAAAAAGATGTGACACAACTCGCAGAGCAGCAGGCACGCTGCCCGCCTGACTCGGCAGAAATCGTATGGCAAACTGGGAAAGCAGACGCTCAGAGAGCTGATGAATCAGCTCAAACAGCCCCTCCCCTTCTCTCGCTCTCTCTTTCTCTCTGAGCTCTGACATTCAGTCGACCCCATCGGTCACGTCCCAGTTAGCCGTGTCCAGCTTCTATGCTGTGTGAGTCATTAGCTAATGTTACCCCGTCATCTCCTTTCTCGTGCCACGCATCCCGGAGAAATGTAAGAGGGTGACATTGAGCAAGTGAGGCAGCGAGGCGGAAGTCAGACTCGTTCACGCCATTTTTTTCTTGCTGCCATGATTGCCTTTCTCCATCAGAGGGCAACGTAGCATTAATCCTGACGGCAGATGCTGCCACCAGCAGAAGCCTTGTATAATGAAGCTTAAAATAACTCTGGCAGTTGCGCAACTTCAGACTCCTTTAGTCAGCTTTCTGCAATAAAGGCCTCCCTGATGAGCCGAGAATCCTCCTCCTTGTGTAATCGGAGCAGTTTAATTTAGTTCTGAAAGTCAAAAATTGCTATGAATGCAAATAAATGGATAATGGATAAGGTAAGTAACAAAACCCTGTGATAGTCCTTTGCTTTCTCAGGCAGCAGTTATGCTGTCATGATTGATGACCGTGATGCTAAAAACCTCAGGGAAGCTTCTAACTAGCTTCTAGCACCATCTCCATCTTTCCACAAATGAGAGAAAGATGTGGCGGATGTTGCAAGGTGGTTGTGCTAGTGTTTCAGATCCCAGCTGCTGTGAGTTCTGCAGCAAAATCTGCATCCTGTTTGGATTTTTGAAGTTATTTCAGAGCCTCTAGAGAAAGATCTATCCATAGATCCAGGTTCGTCACGTCTCTGTGATTATATGATTGGTGAGAAGTAATCGCTTGATCAGACTCCACTGCAGTGTGAGGTGATAGAACGAGCAGGCAGGTTGTGCAGCAGAGTGTTTCTTTTCTCACTGAAACTCCATTAAAGCTGCAGAAAAGTGGGCTGAAAATTTTCCTGATGTTGCCGTGTGGCAGGCCTCACTCGGGTCAACGGTTAAATCCAATCACCCAGTCACAGGCAGGATAATACGGCATCGACACCATAATGTGGCTCACGTTAACTAGGTTTTAATTACACAAAATAGTAGTGAAAGAACACGGCTAATTATCTTCGCTCCAGACTGGAATGGCAGAACAGAAAACGTTCACATCCGCCTGTCATCACAGAGACTGAGAGTTCAAATCCCAATGATGCATGATCACGAGCCAGGAGAGTAAAATTCGCCATGCATGTCGCCTGGGTTTACTCTCAGTCACAGCAACACTAGCAAATCGTCGCTGTCTGTAAAGTCATGTATGTGGAAGAGGGCAGACAGCTCTTTCCTCCAAGTGTGTTACGCTGCCCTGCGATGCAGCATGAGCCGCAGTTCGAAAAGATGTATTTGGCTGGCTTCACGTGTCACATTTACTGAGAATTGTCTTGTTTAGTTGGCAGATTATTTTGTTTCTTTCTCGAAATCCAAATCCATCTAGTTTTTGCATGGATGGAATTGAAAAATGTCAGGAGTAAACATTGCAAATGACAATTCAAAAAGGAGGTGGAGTTTTACAAGAATGTTGACACTTATCTTTAATCAGAGAGCTGGCGTCTCCCTCAAATCGAGAAAAGGAAGCAATATGGTTACGTCATAACTCCGAATTCTCGTGTAAGCGTCACATAATGACCAACGTACGTCTTTCTTATGTTTTCTTTACATTTTTTAAATCAAGATAAAATTCCCAAATTCCTAAATATATTATTGTCAAAATTATTACATAAACACAGATCAATAAAATGTGGCATTTACTGAACATCGGTACGTTTTTGTAGATTATGATTTAATAATTTAATACATTTAATTGATATAATAAAGAAATGTATTTAATATATAAATCAATATTTTTGATTTAATAAATTTCACAGCATGTAGAAAGTTGAAGCAGGACATTTAGATGCATCTGTATGAAGTTTATGCTTCACCTATGCATGTACGTGAAAAAAAAAACACTTCTGGTGTGAATTGTTCTTAAGTTTGTGATTGGCTAATGAAATTTATCCTAAACTCCACCCCTGGTTATGACATGCACAGGCACAGATACATCCACACAAGTTCATTCAGGGGTTTGATTTCAAGACAAGGCGAGATTTGTGAGATTTGTGAATTAGAAGTAAGCCATCAGAAATGGTTTTATTTTCTGCTGTATGAGTCTAATCATGAAGCTATCATTCAAAAAATGATGTTTTAAACAATCACGAACTGCTAACTGACTCGTGCTTCTCTCTCCTCTTCCTGCTCTCCCCGTGGCCTCAGACTCAGAACATCATGTATGACCTGATCTCGGACCTGAACGAACGCGGTGAGGACACGGAGAAGCGCATTGCCGTGCTTGAGACCAAGCTGGAGACGTTACTGAGTAACCTGCAGGCTCTTCCGGGCCTCATCAGCCAGCTGATCAGCCAGCAGCAGCGTGACTTCCTGGAGGTGCAGCTGCAGCCATACGAGCGCTCGCAGTCTGTATCTCGACGGCGCTCTTCCTCCACGGTGCCCCCTACATCATCAGAGAGCAGCTAGAGCCCCTCGGAGCGCAGAGACCCTTCGCCATCATATGGCCGACATGCATCTTACTGTAAAGCCTTACGGTGTCTCAATAACGCGTCATCCGCATCCTGATGACGGGGTGACGCAGCTGAAATGGTGTACAGCTTTTAATTTGTATCTCAGAGTTCTCTTTTCTCTGCTAGCAGGTTCTCAGAGAAATCTTTCCTCAGTATAAAAGGCGGGGCTATCCAGAAAACCCCTCCTCACACACTGATCAGGAGAGCAGTGTCACAAAACCTCCATGGCACAAAATAATACTGTGCCAGAATAGTGCTTCCCAATGGACGTCCTGCTCTTCCTGTCTGTACGAGACTGTATGAGAATGAGTAATTCCTCAAACCAGCAGGTGTTAGACTTTTTTTTTCTGTCCAGCAGTCGATAGAGGACTGACCCCGACCCCACCCCTTCCCCACACCCCATCCAGAGCTAACATATAGATTTACACACTGGAGGAGAAATATATCTATTTTAGGTTAGAAAAAGCATCTGATATTATGGTCTTCTTCTTCTGAACACGCCCCGTCCAAGCTATTCTCAACCAGGGGGCCAAATGATATCACAAAACAATTTTTATTTATTTTTATTTTCAAACAAATGCATCTAAAGCTATACTTGCACTTCTTATGCACTTCAATGCTGACTGACTATTATATGAATTTATGTTGCTCTTTAGAACAGAAATAAAAACACATTTAGTCATTAGATTATGGCCAGAATGTATGACAGCGTAGTCTAAAAGCAGGATACGATAGCAACTAAACGCCCCTCCTTATATTTAAACGGGACCTCAACCTGAAACTGTGCTTATTTCCTAGATATTAGACTGCTGCTATTAGTGCTGCGTCATTCTCAAACTCTCAAGACGTTCTTAAAGGGATAATTTGGTGACCAATCTAATTTACTCTACTTGATTCTAAATTGGTGTCTGATATTTACTTCTTTTAGTTTTGCACTGTAGCTCATGCGTAATCGCAGTAAGACTCTGTAACTCTAACCCTCAAGCTGCATCTGAACACTGTAACGTTATGGAGGCTGCCATCTTGAACAGCCAGAATTTCCTTTCTTCAGCGCAGTTTGGTATCATTCCACCCCACAGACCCAAAGTTTGAAGGTAGGTTTCTACAAGAACGCTGGATGATATACAGATGATTATAAGGTTCTACTTTGAGCTAAAATCTGAGAACATGGAACCTCTCTGGAATTTTATTAAATCGTTTAGGAGGTTGGTTGACATGGTGGTGCAGCAGGTAGCATTGCCGCCTCACAGCTTCAAGGAACTCGGGTTACCGTTTCGTATGTTCTCCACGTCTCTCCTTGGTTCTCGTCTGGGTTCTCCGGTTTACTGCCAACTCCCAAAAACAAGATGGTGACTCTAAACTGGGCTCCGTGGATGGTTTCCGGATCCACCGCAACCCTGACCAAGATAAAGCGCTTACTCAAATTGAATGAATGAATTTATTAGAATAATGGTGTTATTTAAAACAAGTACTGTATATGAATATTTGGGCAGATTTTTAAATAAAAGAATGTGGTTGAGACAGACGTCTAATACCTTACTGCGTTCAAACTACCAAGCGACAAAGCGATATATTTTCTCAGTTCTATGCAAATTAGGTTCAAATGATCTTCATATATGATTACTGTGGCACATGTGGTCCATCTTTTCTTAAGACTCAGAACGTTAGTTCCTACCTGCATTTAGTTCCCTCTTTACAGTTTGACGCGCAAAAAATGAAAGAAAAACTTATAACCATGGTTTCATCTTATCCTGTGATATAATACCTCATTCAAAGCGTATAGAGGTGTTACAAAGAAAAATAAAGCTTGGAAGGAAGTGACAGAGATTGTCTGGTGAGTGTACAGTTAATACAGTTAGCTTGCTTACAGTTAATTTGCTAATCTGGCACTGACGCTAGTACAAACCTAGCATGTAACATGTAGAGCAAACAACTTAACTTTAGATGCTGTAGAAGCTAGTATGTATTAGAAGCTAGTACGGTTTCTCTTCCAAATTGTTTTTTAAAAAAAATGCTGGACTGTACACACCCACAAGAGACAATCTATACACTTGTTAATGTGAGTGTAAGGTTACTTGTTAGCTACGTTAGCCTCATAGCTCCAGTGCAAAACTGAAAAAAAAGGAAGCATCAGACACCAAACCTCTTGAATGATTGGCTAATTTTGGTGTAACTGGGAAAAATGTTGCCAGTTTGATTTCTTGCCAAACTATTCCTTTAATAGCAAAGTGCATCTCTCTCTCTCTCTCTCTCTCTCTCTCTCTCTCTCTCTCTGTGTCTCTCTCTTTCTCTCTCTCCCTTTCTTCTATCCAGCAGCCAAGAACAAGGTGTCAGCTCAGTGTTCTGTTCATCTCCAAAATCTCAACGAAACCCACGTTCACCGGATGCTATTTCTCGATGTATCACATCTGTCTAAGAGCAGCAAATAACTTTGTTTGGAAATGCCTATTTTTATACTCGTGAGGACAAGCACACCACCGAAGATCCATCTCTGTCGAAGAACACAACACAAACACAAAACTCCGCACCGTGGTCGAGAGTCTGGCTGGCGATCGGAACCAAAGCTGTGAAAACTAGCGAGAGCTCGACTGACCCTCGACAGCTTCCTGTAGGAATCTTGGAAGACCATCCGGGCTTCCGTCCCAGCGGAACAGTATAATATAATAACTCTACTGTGGCTTTCAATGAGAGAAAAACGTCTCGTGAGTGTTAGAGATTCACACCTCGCATGACTGTTGCGAGGAGCCGTGTCTGTGGGACGGAGGAACAATTTTCCACACGGATTAGGTCTCGTCTTAGACTACAAAATGGACAGCGTCACATACAGTACTTAGTGTCAGAGTTTGTATTGTTATTGTATACTCTTATCAAACTGTGCAAACGAAGATCGAATTGGATGTACCACGTCTTGACATATTTTTGTATTTTTTTTTGAGTGCAAAACTTAGCATCCCCTATGGTTTCTGGATGAGAAAGACAAATGCACCTCTCAGTATTATTCTTCACCCAGATATAACCTTATAATATCTCATGATTTATCTACAATTAATAGAATTTTTTATTTTTTTTTAAAAACAAAACAAAACTGGAGCGTCCATGATACATGTCCTGATAACGTATTAGAACGACCGCATTAATATTTGTGTTACAGCCGGAACTACTTTCTGAGCCGTTCCTGTTATACAACACTAATACACACCTTCTGACCAATCAGATTGCAGAATTGACCTGCGCTGTGGTGTAAATCTTCATACACTGTGCCTCCGTATACAGCAGTTATTAGAGAATATTTCTGAATATCTTATCAGAAAGGGGGATGCAAACTTTTTAACTAGTATTATTTTGTCTTTCACTATTAATATTTTAAACGACACTATTTGACCATTTTGTTCTTTGTGACAATGAAGGAAACATTTGCACTCAGCTAAACATTATACACCTCTTTAATTATCTTATACATCCCTTATATATATATATCTTTAATATTTTTCTTTTTTCCTCCGTAGCTCTGTAGCTATTCTCTGAATCAGTCTGTCTCACAATAAAGACTTTGTATTTTCATTTGTACAAATTCAAACAGTTGAAATAATGCTAAAGTTGAGCTCAAATGGCTTAAAGGTGCAGTTTGTTATTTTTAAAAGTAATTCTAGACCTGTAATAATCCTGCTTTCAACAAGAACCTTAGTATGATTCAGACTTTTACCATGTAATGACTTTGGATGGTTTCTTTGTCCTGTATCAGGCTTTTATTTTCCGTATTTCTGGTCCGGAAATGAATCTAGTCCTCCACAGCTGAAACATAGCTTCTCAGCTCTGCTGCTTTTCTTTAAAGCTCATTTCTACTCCAGGGTATTTGTGTGGCAATGGAGAGAGGGGTTTATGGGTATTAATAGCACACAGTGACAAGCTGTCATGCACAACAAAATCCTAACAGCATATATAACAGCGTATCTCTGGTGCGTCAAACAAACTTCAGGTAAACGCAGACTGGTCGAGGTGGGGAGGAGGGTACAGTTACGTACCCGGAAATGTCATGGCAAGATATTGTGATCCTTCTTCAGAGGGTTTCATCAAGTGTTTTAGAGTCTAATGTTGTCACAAATGCATCTTAAGTGCAATAAGATTATTTTTACTGCATCTAGTATGAAATATGGACTCAGAAAAGGCAGAAACAGAAATATCATCTCTCTTTTTAGTTTCAAGACTTCACCGTAAATTTTGATTGGATTCATGCAACACTGCCCCCTAGTGCACACCCTGATCAAACGTCCCTGCATGACATCCTGACGTGTTCACACCTACGCTATTACACACATATAAACTTAAACAAATGCCTTAAACTTCAATTCACGAGGCAGATTGAAGGGGAAGAGTTGAGTGGAGGTGATGAGTTTTGTAATTGTAGTTCACTTTGCAGGCAGCAGAGGGCACTAAAGATTACAAACTGCACCTTTAAGACATGATTGAGCTTTTCACTTCAGTGAGTTACTTCAGATTTGAAAACCTTCTTCGGAATGTTGCAAATTGGGCGAAATATTAAGTCGTGTAGGTCAGGCTTATCTAATGATCTGTATCCAACACCATTTTGAGTCTAAGACGAGATCTAATCTGCACAAAGCAGCTGGGATCTGAGAGCTCTGTGTATTTCAGTTCTTTTAAAGAGACTCCTGTGTCTGATTCCTGGTGGTCTGTTGCAAGTTGCTCGCATGTGATACGGACTGTGATATTTTTTTGGATGCCCAACTCATCTGATGGCCTGAAGCTGGATGGATCAGCGCGGTACGGAGCGAGAACTTGTCCGATGTACAAGATCGGTGCTGGATCCAGCAATTTCACCAACATTTGAGTGATAATAATGTATGCAAAATGATTATGAACAATAAAAAGAAACTATTTACCAAACAAACAGCACTGCTTGTGAATTATTAGGTATAACTTCAATAATATCAAATATAATTTTGTACTATATTCATCCATATTAGTTCACAATACACAGCTATTATTATTATTATTATTATTATTATTATTATTATTATTATTTATCCTGGAGGCAGTGCAGAGCGTTTACACTTGAACATGTTCCAGCAATGATTTTAAAATTAGCTTAAAAATGTATTGCATACTTGTAGTTTGGTCTTTTATTATATTTTTCATGTTTTGTTTTTATTTATTATGGACGCATTGTTTATTAACGACAGACAAATTGACTTATTGACACCTACACTGTAATAGACTTATTTTTTCCCCCTTTATAAAAAGGTTACCAAAAAGAAACATATACTTTTGAAAGTTTACGTGTATAAATAAATTATTTTATGGTTAATAATAATAATAATAATAATAATAATAATAATAATAATAATAGTTTATAAATTAGCATTTTTAACATAACATATGAGAAATGTTTATACATGTTTATAGTAAAAAAATAATAATTATAAGTTAATATTTAGGAAACATTGAACATCTGTTGAACTTCAAGCCAAAGGGGGGAAAATATGTTCACTGAAGTTTTTAAAAATTGAGATCAAGGTATAAAAATAAAGTATTTACTGTATATCAATCAATGTATTTAAAGGAAAATACAGATACTAAAATGCTAATATATAATTTCACTTTTTTTAAGATTGTATATAATTTTTAGGAAAAAAAAAAAGGATTTATTATTATTTTAACTAGGTTTTCAGGTAAGAAAACCAGCCATGATGATTCCCTGCAGTGTGGCTCCGCACCAGCAGGCGGCGACACGCGGCTCGTTTCTCAAGCACGAGACCGCTTTTTCTCGAGGAGCCGCTCGCAAGACGGCATGACAGGGGTGTGCGGAATTACATTAGCACTGAGCTAACAACTAAAAGACAGAGGGGGGGAGACCTCTAAAAAGTGTGTATTATTCCTTTTACTTTTTGAAATACTCCTGCAGAAGGACCAACACCGGAAAATGAGTTTACTGGCCAAAATCGCCGAAATTGAGAACGAGGTTTGTATGTATAGTAGGTTAGCTTAGTAAATCAGTGGATAAATCTCAAATAGCTTTTTATTACCTATATACGCGCACTGCGTAGGGTGTTAAATTAGGTGCTCCTGTGCCATTTTAGTGCACTGGGTTACTACCAGGAGGGCGTTTAGGATACGGCTCTAGTTTGAGCTCCAGCAGCTTTGGAAACCGGGGCTGCGGTTTAACGTTAGCGATAAATTTTCAGTTTAGGAATAACTCGGGTTTATTAATTAAAGTTACAGTTAAACAGCACGTCCACCACTATAAATTCAGTCGATTTGAGTGTTTATTTTTATTTATTTGTGTAACATATGAGTCTGGCCTAATAGAAACCTGAGTTAGCTTGCTAAGTTGGCACTGACGTTACCAGTTAAACAGCGCTGAAATCTTTTACAGTTTTTGTTTTTAAAATAAAACAGGTCAACAATTTACCACACGAAGAAAAATACTATAAAATGTGGTAGTAAATTAGTACATAAACCAGACAACCATAATTAAAATCAATACAGACTAAAGAAAACAATCTAAAAGCGCCAGTGACTGAATCATGTACATGAAACTAGGGTTTTCAAAATATCATCTCGCGATACTTCATTCGATATTTTCATGATACACGATGTATCGCGATATTTTTGTTAGGCTTGCTTTTTTTTTTTTTTTTTTACAAAGTATCAGCTAAACAGTAGCTCTTTATATTGCAACCTAAATGTATTAAACTAAACATTGAAAATTATTCTTACCTTTTGTAAATGCTGAATAACAATATAGTGTACGGCTTGTGTATTCTAGTCATATGCATGTTGAATTATTATTATTATTATTATTGTGGTGGGTGATATGACATAAGTGTATATACATTCCCAAACCATACATTTCCATTTTTGATACAAAACTGAAAGTTTATTGATCCCTGGAGGGCAAATTCACGTTATAGCAGCTCCAAGTAGAAGAAAAGTAAGAGAGTGGATAATAAAAAATTAAAAACAATATATATATACGAAATGTATATTAAACTTTTGCACAGTTGAATTGAATGACTGCAGAAAGAGTGATATAGAATCTTATTGCACAGGGGTGAAAACACAAGATAAATATGATAAATAAATGACACAATGATACCTGAATCATTAAGATATTGTGCTAAGTAGCTGTGATGCTGTAAGTGGCATCAAATATATCAGGAGATACTCGAGATCTTCTCTTAGTAATCAGATTAACACACTGCACGCTCAGAAGTGTGATTGTGACTACTAGTCACAATATGTGTCCGATATAATCACACACACACACACACACTCTCTCATGCTATATAATTCATCTCAGATCTGATCCGGTACTGATCCAGGTCATTGTCGTCTCAGATATTTTCAGATTGATGCACGTCTTATTTAATGTCATCGTATCCTCCAGGCCTACCCTTATAGTATTGACTGCTGTTTTTCTTAGAGAAGTATTAACACATTGTGATTTGTATCCTGGGCTGCAGATGGCTCGTACTCAGAAGAACAAGGCCACGGCGCATCACTTGGGCCTGCTGAAGGCTCGACTCGCCAAACTGCGCAGGGAGCTCATCACTCCTAAAGGAGGCGGCGGAGGAGGAACCGGAGAAGGTACGTCATACAGAATGAATTTTAAGAAGCATGTTTAGCTTGGAAGAAGAATAGACATGGGCTGCCACATTAACAACAGACGGACTACGGTCTTTAAAATGTAGCAGGTGGACCTCACGTATTAGCAGGACTATCATTTATATGTTATTTTTCATATCTCTCACCACAGAGTCTCAGTCTTAGGTGGATACGAGCCATTTGATTTGTTTTGTACACTTTTCTGGCTGCAACCTTCAGGATCCTGAAGGATGAAATCTGATTGGCTCTTCAGACTTCCACCTTTCTTTGGGCTTTAAACATAGTGACAATGAATTTTTATTTTTTTTCCAGACTTTTTTATTTTATTTATTTATTTTATTTTTTTTGAAGATGTAGTTACTGCATTAAGAAAAGCTCACAGAGTCCCATCTTTTATTTAAAGGTGCAATAGTAGATTTTTTTTTCGTTACTTGTACTAATAACCATGGAGAATTATGTAGAACACAATATTATAAAGAAAAAACCCAACGCATTAAGCTGTGGCCAAAGCAAAAGTGTATTAATTTGTTGAGGAAACCCGTTTGGAAAACTGGCTTCCGCTCCAGAATGCTTGTTTGTGGTTGGAGGCGCTTCCTGTCAGTCATTTTATAGACGCTATACAGACCACTGTATATTATCCTGGAGGCGGAGCTTCATGAATATGGGTGGGAATAATGTACCTTTACAAGTTCTGTGTGAAGCACTTTGTAGGTGTTTCATCTGCCCTTGATTAAATTTCCATTTTTTTGGTGAATGTAGGTGGTTCTTGCCCATGATTAAAGAAACGTAGTAGATTCTCTACTGGCTTGTGAAAATACTCGCACACTACTGCATAAGAATATTAGCGTTTCAGACAGCAGGTTTGCTCTCATGTTGTGTGTAGTTTAGATGGAGGTAGTTTTTGCCCTTAATATGAACTGCTGCATGTGTAACCTTTAAAATGTTCCATGTATTTCAGGTTTTGATGTTGCAAAGACAGGAGACGCACGTATCGGCTTTGTGGGCTTCCCCTCTGTGGGCAAGTCTACTCTGCTGAGTAACCTGGCCGGAGTGTACTCCGAAGTGGCTGCGTACGAGTTCACGACGCTCACCACGGTGCCGGGAGTAATCCGCTACAAAGGAGCCAAAATCCAGGTTCTGGGGAAAATCCGTCATACAGCACACCTTGTTCAGATTTATTTATTTATTTACTTACTTACTTACTTATGTTTGGCACATAAAACAGGCAGTTTTAAAGCTTTTAAATACAAATATTGTGAGAAATAAGTTGCATCCTGTCATGAATGATTATCATACAATTATTGTGAGTTGAAAAATATTGGGTAACTTTTTTTTTTTTCTTCTTCTTTTTTTAGCATTTAAATAGTTTAAAGTTGTGCCGTTGTTGCTGACGTCTCGTCTGTTGTCTGCGTTTCAGCTGTTGGATCTTCCAGGTATCATCGAAGGAGCCAAAGATGGTAAAGGTAGAGGACGACAGGTTATAGCAGGTAGAGGAAGCGAACTTTATTGTACACACACACACACACACACGTCGTGCTATTGAGGCCTTTGCTTGTTCACGTTCAGCTCTCATTGCTCTTGGCGTGTGTGTCAGTGGCTCGTACCTGCAACCTGATCCTGATTGTCCTGGACGTTCTGAAGCCTCTCGGACACAAGAAGCTGATCGAGCACGAGCTGGAGGGCTTCGGCATCCGCCTCAACAAGAAACCCCCCAACATCGGCTTCAAGAAGAAGGACAAAGGAGGCATCAACTTCACCACTACTGTACGCCACGGTGTCATACACTCACTCACTTTTACTCATCAGGTTACTTAGGCTGCAATCTATTGTACTCAGAACTCAGGAAAAAAACAGACCTTTGACATGGAAAGATGCAGGCATTCGACTCCGATGTCTCATTTGAGCGCTTTCTCCGACATAAACGCACCTGACATCACGACAAAATGGCAGCGCGCAGTCAACAGATTTCCCTGCGCATCATTCTATACTCGATAAAACTTGAGTTCATGTAATAATGGAGTTTTTGTGTTAATGTGAAAATGTTGTATGTTTAGATTTGTAATGTAATTCTGTTGATTTTTCAGCATGAAGAAAACATTCATATCGATCAAATTCAGAGACTAGCCGTACTGATATGACCTTGCTCTGGGCATGCGTGTTTTGTTTTTTTTTTCCCCTCCCCCGAGTCAAAGCACTGGAACATGTTTAGATCAAAACATGGGAAAATCGAAATCTGTACAGTAGATTGCAGCATTAAATCCTGGATTTTGTCACCTCAGGTTTGTACAGCTGTGTTTATTGAGGTGTAAAAAGCCAACACTGAGACTAGAAATATGTTTTCGGCCTTCGGAAGGTGATGTAGGTTCATACTAGAAAGCAACAAAGCTTCAGCGAGCGGTTTATTTCCTGTATAGCCGTGATTCTGATGCGTCACAAGCACCGTCTCAGTCTTATGCGGAATAGCCATGACACATTTAAGCAACAAGTCCAAATGATTGGCTCAAGTAAATTCACATTTTTTGTTAATTGTCAATATGATAATCACCACTAGGTGGCACTGTGGAGTTATTAATTGTATTTTTTTTCCCCGCTCCGAGTTCTCTGCTTCTGGTGAAACCACTGTCCTGAACATGCTCAAACACACCTGATTCAGCTAAACTGTGTGTGTGTGTGTGTGTGTGTGTGTGTGTGTGTGTGTGTGTGTGTG
>JAOTRR010000010.1:24705054-24715209 GCA_028570945.1 Gogo arcuatus | reverse complement strand
CTCTTGATTTGTATCTGCATGATTTTATGCATTGTGCTGCTGTCAAGGGATTGGCCGATTAGATAACTGCATAAAACAGCAGGGGTATGGGTGTACCTAATAAAGTGGCTGGTGAGGATAGATAGATAGATAGACAGATAGATAGATAGATAGATAGTCAGTCCATCAGTTGTGCAAGAATCTTTGTTGGTACTCTATCTTTAGTATTCTGAAACATTCTGATGGAAATGATGCTGTATTACGCTGCAATTTTTCTTTTTTTATTACTGCTTCACTCATTACTGTAGAACACTGCAGTTACTCTCTGGATTCTTCCAGATGGACAGAGAGATGAGTGAATAGACATGTGTGAGTTTGCATTTTGGTATCAGAATTTCCCAAAAATGATACACGAGCTCACGATGATGTCTGCATGACAATGCTTTTGGCAAACCATCTCAGGAATTCAAAAGATCTGTTTTTGGTATTCACGATTTTTGAAAAATGTTTTACATCACTCCTAGAATTCACTAAACGCATGTAAAATAGGTCATTGCCATAATCCTTTTCCTTTGAATGACTTTAAGTATTGAAACACTTCCTGAGGCTGACTGTACCTTCATACAGTACAGATACAGAGCCAATAATCCATGCTGCTGTGTGACTTTGAGGAGCACTACACTGATGCTAAGCTGAACATCTTCAGCAAAAAATGGTAAGAATATCATCAGTGTCCCATTCATCCATTGGGGTTACTGAGTTCATTCGGAATGAAATAGAAGCAGAAAGTCACTGGATGTATGGACAGTGTATATAGTGTGTGTGGCAGAATGGTGTGTCTATGGGAGACTCATTCAGATAGCAAATGCAGCACTCCTCCATCTCCACCCTCTCCCCCCCATCTGCTGCACTTTCTCCTGTAAATTATAGCGGCACTTTAGCTAATGAAAGAGTTGAAGTCCAGGCACTAATAAAATCCATTAAACGAATAAAGCACTTCCCCCTCTAACAAAATTAAGAAATCTGCTCCTCCCCCCCCTTCAAAAAAACAGGGAGGACTCTATATTAATATTTATGAAATGCGGAATGGACCCCTTTACCCCTTCGTTCCCCCCTCCCCCTTTAGGGGGCCCACACTTTGCTCCGCCCTGTCCAGCATCCTTTCAGTCGTTCACCTATCCCTGAAGATTTTGAGTGGCCACGCCTTTAGGAGGTAGGAGGGGCAGATGATGGAGGGATGTTGGAGGAGAGACGCCTAGGAGAGCCCGTCTTCAGTTGGGGTCGGCGGTCCAAGCGGGACAACCAGCTCAGAACAGCATCTCCACTTCGTTCTTCATACTAAGAACTGAGCTGAGAACCATCCTCGTATTGGGTGACCTGCTGGACAATCTCGATGAAAGATCTGAAAGAAAGGTATGAATTCAAAAGGTCATGACCATCGATGAACGTCTAACTGGTTTTGCTTTTCTTTTCACAGAACCGTTTTCAAAAGACGCTGGTTCCTGAAAGTTCTGTTTAGTAGAAGCAAGTGTGATTGGATTAAGGAGTTTAGAAGGTAAAGAGAACTATTAGTGTGTGGTAGAGAAGATCTTCTGTTCTAAGGAATGGGTAAGATCAAGTACTTAAAGGATGGGAAACTAGAAAAAGGTCAAAACCCATCCTTGAAAGGTCTAGACTCATCCTCAAAACCACGGTAAGGATGGAAACCCACCATTCCATCATTGGTCTCATTTCTACTTTGATCCACTTTTCCACCTCATTGAGAGATCTTCCTTTCTCCCACCCATCTCTCAAACCATCATCCCTATCAATACATATGTCCTCTTCCTTTCATCATGCTAAGTGGTCCAGTTGCCAGACCTTTAGAGTTGATTAGAGCTCCCATCTCTCCCATTCAGACTAAAGCATCTCCAGGGAATTGACAAGTATGAGAATAATGAGATTATCCCCTAGATGGATGGCCAGACTGGAGTCCAGCCTGGTTTCCTTACTCAATAGGCACTTTGTGTACAAATGTACCATCCTTTTATGGTGATGATCTCTGTGGGACGGCACCCAAAATTGCAGTCTTTTGATAAAATGTTGTTTTTTTTTTATTCCTGGCCAAAGGACCTGCATTTGGTCCTTCCAAATTAAGTCTCAATGGGCTATTTCCCATCCATCTGTGCCCTTGAATGCTTCTAAGTAAAACTACCAGACCTTTAGAGTCTCCTTTTTTTTTAAATTAAGGTTCTCTTAACAAGACCACCATCAGTCTGGCAAACTCGATTTCTATTGACTTTTTTTAAAAGGAAGAACAACTAGACTAATTCTTTGGTAAGATTGTGATTTGATTACAAAAACCACTAGGGTCTTTTTAGATTGTTTAACTGATATTTTATAACATTTTTAAAAATGACCTGATCCATGAGCCATGACGATAAAGGAGGTGCAAGGTTTTGGGAGCAGGCGGGGTTTGACGCAGTTTTGGCGCAGAAAGGGCGGTGCCCATGTCTCGCCGCAGTGAGATTGTGACCTATGACTAATTTTTTTGCAGATATCCTTAGACGTACAGTTTCTTGGACACTTCCCCCTTGGTTCCACCAACGGAGACAGAGCTGCACAGGTCCACCACCTGTCAAGACCTCCCTGCAACTCAGCTACCACAATATTCGGTCCAACTCCTCTGTTAGGAAACGAAGAGCAAAACCTGAAGGGAATGGACGTGCTGTTTAAACTGGAGACGTTCCTTGGGGAACTCAGATCCTTTCACTTTTTTCTTCTTATATTCATTTTGTGAATGTTCCATGGATATACCTTCCATCTGCCATTCATGCACTGGATTCATTCAGCCATCATCATCTGCATGAAACCGTACTTTATGGTATTGACGGAGATCCGATATGATGTTCTGTTTGGACCGGTCCACAGGGTGAAGACTTGCCCAGGACGCCATTGTGCTTGATCTAACCATGCAGTTCCTCTCAGGTCCATGGTTGTGCCAAGCACTTTGGAGACTTGTGAGCGCACTCGTCTTGTTTCATCCCTCTTCATCTTCTTGGTATATGAAATTATGAAAGCTTGACCTTTTTTGTGTTCAATTCATTATGTTAGAAAATACATTCATGAGCATTTCAAGAAATAAAGAAGTCTTTATTCTTGTGGTTTTTAATCAGATCAGAACAAAACCAATGGCACAAGTTAAAAGTGTAAAAATACGATTAATAAATCTTTAATCATTTATATTAAATGCTGCACCATTGTGGGGATAAGCATTACAGTATTATTGGTGACCTTGGCAAAGCATGCGTGCATCAGGAATCCTCCTCACTTCAAAAGGTTGTTTAAACCAAGAACATTATGTACAATATATGGTGACACAGCAACATTGTGTCATATCAAATTATTGTATGTGGATTTCAGTCGCAATATGGCTTCATTCTCAATGCACCATTAATAAGTGCAAAATTTAAGAACATAAAATGTGACGATTGGTTAAAATCCCTTTTTTCAACCTGTGCACCAAACATCATACGCAGTTCTAAATGAATCAGCAGCGTATCAAACTGGTGTCTACTGATATAAAGCTGCTTTTACGTGACATGACGAATGATTTGCTTTATGAAAAGAAAAGAAAACCACCCTGACATGACTGTGGTGAATGAAAGTCAGCAGGTTCACGAGAGATGAAGCTTTAAGTTTCAGACTGCTATAAAAGGCGGAGGTCACCATGTAGCTCATAAGCTTGGCACGAACATCTTTCTCTATAACCTTTATCACTAATATGTTGTAGTTCCCACCCAAAATAAGTGCCATTATTATCCTGCTTGGCACAGCCTGCACTTTTGCTCACTAACAAACCTGCACATAAAATGAAGCGTATAATTTTGGACATGGCTTCTGTCTTTTGGATATTAATTCTTTTTTTTTTTTAAGCAGTAGATGTCTTACTGTACGTTGTACCCTCACCTCAAGCACCTGTCTCTCTCTCTCTCTCTCTCTCGATATATTTTAGGTCACAATCATGTCATTAGATGAGCCAAAATTAGCACCAATCATTTGCTGAATGAGTACAAGATGGTACATAGATAGATATACACACACAGGTGAAATCCTGCTTTCACATCCATAGAGTGGATTAAACAATTTAATCACGATGTTCTCAACCAAATCTGTGGTTTATAAAGAGTTTTATCAAGCTGTTACTGATTTTCAACTGGTATCATTCAGTATTATTAATTCTGAAGGGAAATTGTTGGACCTTATAATACTGGACGTCATTCTGGATCATAGACAAAATCCATTTTAATGGGCTAGTATAAAGCCTGTAAGAGCCGATGCAAGAACAGCATACGCTGATACTCATTGTAGTCTGTTCACACGAGGCAATATCATAACAGAATAATAACAATAGTCACAATGTAAATTTGGATTGACCCAATTTAGCAGCAGTTGGACTAGCATTTTTGAGCTAGCGTGATTGTAAAGGTCATCATTTCTTAAACCGAGACAGAATCTCCAGTCAGTGACAGAATCTAAATGTAGATATCCTGGAAAACTTGCATGTAGAGCCACTGGGATGCCACTGGCTCCTCTGTCTAGTTTATATCTTAAATATAAGTATGGTGTAGTATAATCCTTTATTTATATATATATATGTATGTATGTATGTATATATGTATGTATGTATATTAGTTGGATCTAAAAACCTAATCAATTTAATACAATTTTTTTAAATTACAAATTATACTATCAGCAACAACTTGAGTAAAAAGTAAAAACTATTCACACGGGTTTCAGTATTTCTTTGTATTTTCCACATCTGCCTTTTGCTTTAATGACACACAACCTGGCATGAACTTCACAAATTTTGTGTAAAAGCTGGTCCATGTTAGATAAAATCTATGAGTGTATTCTCTGAACACGAGCTTCAATAATGGAAGAGATAAGAGTTGAGGAAACTTTGACATTTTGTACAAAGACGTTAAGATGGTCTATAGTGACCTAGAAATAGTCCCAAATATTGAATATTAAATAGGCAAGATATTAAACATTTCCTTTTGCTGTATTAAAGTTTCCAAAATGAAAAAAAAAGAGTTTATTTCCAGTTTTAAATGAAAAAAGAAAAAAATCCCAGATTTACTCAGATACTTTGGACCCCACTGTAAACATACAGTATAAGATATACAGTACTAATAACTTCATTTCTCTCTCTTTTTTTAAAAACCATTACTTTAAACTGGTATTTTAGATTTTGGTACCACTTAAGCTTCCCTTAACTAACATTACTTCCTGCATTAGTTATCATTAACAAACCATAAGTAATATTAATACATATTATTTAAGGTTAAATGTGTCCTTTGTGACTGTTTATTTAATCCCTGACTAAAAATCCACATTAATTAACAAATAATTAATTTATAATGTTTCTGTAATGTAATGTTCACAATGCAGGTGTTTTTTTAAACATTATTTAATACAAGTGTTAGTTACTTTGTTGATGTTACTGAAGCAAAACTTCAGTATTAATATCTGTATCTGCATTACACAGATTTTAATAAACTGAAATAAATACACTACATGCCTTATATACTGTATAATTAAACCTAAAAAAAGATGCCTGATGGTTAGTAAGGCCAACAAACGGGTTCATTTTGTTCTCTTCCCTTCAAGTTATGTTTTTAACTTTCCATCATGTTTTGTCCATCAGTGTCCTGCTTGTATACTTGCTCAGAACTGGAAGGACCCTAAAATGTAAATGACATTGACAACGACAATGTAAATATATCCATTTACACAAAACATCGCTGGCAGCCAGTCAATGATCAGCTCGGATGATGATTGATGGACATGTTCTGGAGATGAACTAAAAAGCAATGTGCATTAGTATTCTGCGCCGGAGCTTCTTTACTGCTTTGAATAGCGATGACTTTGTGCATAAAACTGTCACAGTGGAGAGTATTGAAAGTTTTGTTATATGTGAGGATTAATCAATATTTCAGAATTACAGATCCTCCGAGTCCTTGAGTCAACATCGTGATGCTTCAGGAGACACAGAACCCTGTTCAAAAGATTTCAAAGGAATAAACCAGTGATTTTCAACCAAATCTCAATATGTGGAAGGAAATAAACTGACATTTTATAAAACATTTAGTTCCAGTCCTCTAATTTAATTGGACAAGCGACGTTCCAAGAATGCTCATGTTCAGTATAACCATGTTGGGATGTTTCACCGTTTTTATCACTCCACTCATCTGTGTTCACTACATAAAATTCCACTTCTTGCGACAGTCCCATTGAAACAATTACTACAGTAGAGTTAGTGATATCACCAGCGGAAATGGCAAATGATACATTTTTCATGAATATAACCTCTGAATTAAAATATAAAAATATAAAACCAAAGGTTTCAGGATGGAACAAACACAAGAGAAAGACTTACCAAAGCTGTTCTCATGGTTTTTTCTCCAACTTTCCAACACTGGAACACTTTCCTGAAGCAAACGATTTCTTTTCACATTAAGCTATGTTCATAATGTTGGTAACGTATTAACCAGGCATTCATCATCATCATCATCATCATCAGTAAGTGCTTTATCCTGGTCAGGGCGGTAATGGATTCAGAGTCTATCCCAGAAACACTGGGCATGAGGCAGGAACACACCCTCATGGTGTGGGGACACCATGCACACACACCTTCATATCTAGGATCAGTTTCGAGTCGCAGTTCACCTGGCATGTTTTTGGAAAAGGGGAGGAAACTGAAGAACCCAGAGGAAACCCACATGTGAAACTCCACACAGTTAGTATCCAGAATTCAGGATCGAAACAGAACCCACTGAGCTGAAAGACGGGAACATTACCTATTGTAGCACTAGATACTCTCTCTAAAAATGGGTCCTATCTATGACTGGAGAAATTAAACCAGTTTAGTGCTTAATTTATAAATATGTTCATAAACGTTCTACAAAAATACACTATATGGCCAGAAGTATGTGGACACCTGACCATCACACTCATATGTACGTGTTGAACCTCCCATTCCAGATGTAGTCCTTTTTTGCTCTTATAAAAAGCTCCACTCTTCTGTGAAGGCTGTCCACTAGAATTTGGGGCGTGGCTGTGGGGATTTGTCTTCATTCAGCTACAAGAGCATTAGTGAGATCAGGCACTGATGTTGAGGAGGTTGAGGAGGTTTGGGGTGCAGTCGGTGATCCAGTTCATCCAAAAGGTGTTCAGTGGGGTTGAGGTCAGGGCTCTGTGCAGGACACTCGAGTTCTTCTACCATCATCAACCTTGGTAAACCATGTCTTCATGGAGCTCACTTTGTGCAGGGGCATTGTCATGTAATGCTGGAACAGGTTTGAGCCTCTTAGTTCCAGTGAAGGGAAATTGTAATCCTACAGCATACATAGTGTTCTGTACAAGTGTTTGCTTCTAAATTTGTGACAACATTTTGCGGAAAAACCACATCTGGATGTGATGGTCAAGTGTCCACTTACCTTTGCACATATAGTGTAGATTTTACATAAATGTACCCTTAGACGTCTATTATATGTGAGTTTTAAGTAAATAAGAGAAACGTCTCAATTCTTGTCTGTATTAATTACACAACGTAACGATTGGACGCTTTAGATTGATGCATCAATTTAAAAGGCAAACAATTAATATTTCCTTCCCTCCATCATTATTATTGACGGATTAACAGTAGGTCAATTCCAGATTCTAAACAAAGTTGGTCACATGATTTGGAGGGTACTATATCGAATCATATCATGTCATAGCAGAATCAGTGGTATCGCCAAATATCCTAACTAAAATTGTATCATGTGGAAGCATGAGATTTACACCCCTCTGTGATAGTGTCAGGTTTAATAAAACGATGGAGTATTCCTTCAATTCAATGCACATTAAAGTTTCACAGAACCCATACTGTGTCATGTATCACGTATCACTATTGAAAGGAGCACTGAAGCTGTTCTGGTGGCTCATGGTGGCCCAACACTTTACTAACACACTTTATGTTGGGGGGTTTTTTCCATTAATTTGTCCCATCATGTATAGTGTATATACAAATAATTAACACGTCTCGTTAAATCACTGCACTGGACACAGCAAATGTTAAACGAACACAATGTATTGTTACTAAATGCCAGTGTAATGTGTTACATGACAACAACAAAAAACAACATACAGGTGACATTTCCTGCTTCATCAAATTCTCATCCATGTGAATACAGAAATTCACCATCACACACAGAGCAATTAACAGAGAAAGAACCACTCATGATTTCAGTCTGGGGTTGCATCAGGGATGAATCATTGGGGGGGGGGGGGGAATAATAATAAATAAATAAAAGAAACCCAAAACACTTATGTTCGTAAGCTGAGCATTTTTTTCCCTGCGTATCACTGAAGAGACATCTTTAAACTCAAAGAAACGCATGCAAACCTTCAGTGGAGGCTCACACACTCTTACAGTCGTACTGAAATCTGAAGTGTAGCAAATCAAACAACCGTTTGGACAACAGAGGTGACAATTTCCACAAATACAAATCCATATTTATCACATGCTTTAAACGGGAGTCCATCTTATGCTTTGACTGGCAAGTACAATTTTGAAAACAGACAAACAGATCTATAAAACGTTAAAAAATAATCTGTAAAACCCATACACGCTCAAAACTGATAGAAAACTGTTTTTGGTTTTGACCTCGGTTAATTCTGACAATCTGGGTTCAACAAGTGTGAATTATTCACGTGAGAACTAAAAACATTGGAGTTTATTACAAAACATAAGTACAATACTATCTACATTTCCTTTCCAAGCTCTACAGGAGAAAGAAAAAATATTATATTAAAGAAAAAAGGCAATGAAAATGAAAAAAAAAAAATAATCGATGAACCGAGTCCAAAGCAGAATTTGAATTTTAGGTTCTCGATGATCTGATAAGCCAAGAGTTCGTGTAGATATTTTTTTTTTCAAGAAATCATTAACACACCAGTTCCTATGGATTTCTGCACAAGTAAATGAGATGAATAATGAGATGAAATGTTTTTATTTTTAACAAAGAGGGCCTGAATGCAAGAAAACTCAACATACAACTTCAACAATTGCTAAAAACAACTTCTAGTTTGACAAATCACAAGATTTGAAATCTGTCTGTCTGCTATTGCAAAAAAAAAAAGGAAAAAAAAAGGGAGAGATATTGTATTAAAGAAAAATAATATGGACTGGCCTAACTTTCATTTCAAGTCCTGAACAGGGTAATGTTGATTATTTTGGAGAAATCGATAATCATGGTCATCCACACAGCTCTAGGAATGCTACTGAAATAGAAATAAAGCACTAATTCTGTGGGGAAAAACTAAACTGACCTTCAAAGCCTTCACATAATCACCAAGCACATAACTGGGAAAGCTTTAACATGAAGCTCTCCAAGGATCTACAGTACACTGCTCACCTCACTGCCCCTGCCTTAAAATGGCATCTTGACTAAGAATATATTTATAAATTAGCATATTTTTACTACATTTCTGAATTATGGTTCATTTACGCCATTACAAACGTCGTCACACCAGTCAGGACAAGGTTAAGAACACTCAGGCTACCGAGACATCAACTAGCAGGAGTTTAGGCAAAAGTCTGAATTGAGGGGAGAAAAAAAAACTCGTTGACTGGAAGACGATTACACGCACTAATCTCTTGACAGAGCAGAAAAACAATGTTTTCTATCAATCCAGAGAATCCCAGCTCTTCATACAAACTCTTTAATAGAGTGCGAGATTGTTTACGAATGATCAGAAACATTTGTCTTTAATTCACACAAATATGAACGTGACACTCAGGATGTGTGTTTGTGCTAATCCAATATTTTTAACAGCCATTAATAGTCTCGAGTAGTCTCGGTTCGGCTTGACCTTGATGCGTTATTTACATTAATGGAAGGAATATTCTCGTCACAAATTTTAAACGTCTTTCACTACTATTAAAATGAAGAAAAGCCGACCTCGCAGCTTGAATACTGATAGTGTAATAAAAACAAAGGGATACGATCAGAGAATCGCTTGCATTAGAGGCTGACAGGGCGGCACTGTCACCTCACAGCAAGAAAGGTCTGGGTTCGAAGTTCGCAGCCGACTTCTGTGTGGAGTTTGCATGTTCTCCTCGTGCCTGTGTGGGTTTCCTCCAGGTGC
>JAOTRR010000010.1:24675067-24686818 GCA_028570945.1 Gogo arcuatus | reverse complement strand
TTTCCTAATCACCATGTCAGATTAGGAAATCGTAGTGCCATTTGACCCTGACAAATCATCGTTCATGTCCTTGCATGTTGTTGAGGAGGAGGGTCAAGAAATTGACAATCATGGCTATCAAGGGGAACGTCGTAGTTGTCAAACTAAGTGAAAAAATACAAAAGTTCTGACGTGCTAGACTTTTCGCTGGGGTGTTGTGTGGCGTCCCAGATGCCACATCGCTGTTCTTAAATTGTCACACTACAAGGCCCTTTTATCGTTCCTGACATTTGATCCAGATCCTGGAGAACTTCCTGTCCAGCACACCTGGTGCTGAAAAGCAAAGGACAAAGGGTTCTCCAAGACAGAGGGTTAAAACAACTTCTCTTTTTTTCATCCACAAACCTGTCCTGTAAAGTTTTGATTAAATTTCTGCCCATTTTAAATGAACCCTTAATTGCTAGCCTTATGAGTTAGGATCAAGTGCTAAAAGACCAGACACAAGTTAAACATGCACCATTTAAAACCTCTGTGTGACTACTGTGCTGTTTCTTGCTTTATAGATATTCTTTGATAGCATTGCCTCTTGTACTGTAGCTTAGTTATTGACTTTTGTTTATAGATTAACCATTCAGGTTCGTGGCTGGGTTGTTGAGTGTTTTTTCGTCTTTGTCAGGCTTTCGGCAGCATGAGTTTAATATCTCAAGGACATTAATTAAAAAGGGAACTATTAGGTCTGTGTAATATAATATGATGAAAAAATGCGAGTGCCATAGGTGCCATGTCGAGGTTTATGACCATCGCTGATACATAAACATAAAGCTAAAATCTGTCTTGTTCAATTTCCAGCTGAACTAAACTACGAGAGTTCGTAAAGCTGTTATTTCTTAGCAGATGTAACGTGGGGCGTTGCATGGCGAGAAGTCCGTGTGTTGTGGCAAAACCTCTCTTGGCATATGGTGGCTCTCTGTCCGAGTCTGATTGCCACCTACACAGATGTTACCTGCATGTTCCAGGCCAAACCAGAGACTTTACTTAGGGTCCACTGTGGTCATGACGCATGTTTGCCGTGTGTCTAAATCCTTGCTTAGTCTACACGGTGTCTGTTATGGCTGGATTCAGACGAAAGCAGTTCTTAAAATATCCAGCATAAACTAGCAGTTGTGCTCAAGTACGAGTCGGGAATGAAATGTTTTACTGTTGAATGGTGTAGGAAGTAGGTACGAATAGGCGTTAAATGTTTATCACATTTAACTCCTTGCATCATGGTTACCTTAAGGAAAATTCTTAGTTTCTGCTAACCCACATAATCCTTCTGCATTCTTTTCTATTCACTTGTTTGCTACAGGTTATTTTTTAGAGATTTGAAATTATTTGCAGAGCTCAGGGACATGCTGCTGGAAATCTGAGCTCCCATGTGCTTCTTTTTGACCAGTCACATCTGCGTGAGGCTGAGAATACTTGACCTCTTGCATCGGGGGGGAAAAAAAAAAAAAAAAAAAGAAGAAATTCAGTACTTCCTAAAATAGGCAGGTGATACCTACCAAGCCTGTTTGTACATTTCTTACAATTTGATGTGCTGAAATTTTCATATTACAACATCGTAAGCTGTAACAAATCATAAATTCATTAGCTAGCCCACCGACGAGCATGTTTTTGCGTCCTCGAGAAGAGTCAGAAAGTCTGCAGCCATGGTTTGCCCTTGAATCATTTATCATTATTCTGGGAATTTTTTCTCTTGCAAATGTTTTCAAACTTTCACATTCATGCTTCATTTGCGTACAGGAGGATTATGCTCTGAATCTGAGCTTCAAATTTGTCTAAAATGTTTTACTTTAGAAGACAGCTGTCCATACCCCGCCTTGTTAAATAGGGCACACTTTATCAGCTGAACACAAACGCTGCGTAAAAACCCAGACACTGCGTATCTTAAGAAGCTGACTCCCAAACGGGGCACTCGTGAGGTTGTGATGATGATTTGTGTAAAGTGTCTAATGACCATGCAGTAATAATGTACGCCTGATCGCTGAAATGTGGAAGCTCAAGAACGTTACCACAGTGAAACGCATGTTTGTTTCCACAGTAATGTAGTAATGTTGTGGTGTCTGATGACAGATGTGGGCTTGAGAATTTGTGTAGAGCTTCTCCTTTGTATGCCAGAGGAAAGGAGGATATGTTGCATTAAAACTGAAGAATTGTAAGCATGTTTCCTATCCTCTGCTATTTTATAGCACTATCAAAATCAGTTCAGGCCTGGATTGTGAGCAGAGGAAGATGTTCCTTAAATGAAAATAGCTGTGTACTTTTTCGAGTACACATGATACTGATGCATTGATCACACTAATATTAGTAAGTACTGCATGTTTATCTGTAAACTGTTATGTAACATGGGGAAACCTTCCCTGTTCTTTCTCTCTCTCTTTTTTTCCCTCTCCTCTTCCTTTCAGGAATGAGCTTCCATTCATCCATTCTGTCTGTTGCACAATGGATGTCCGTTCCGTCTGCCTAATCGGCCAAACTAAAACGCATTGTAGCAGCACTAGTATATTCAGAGGATAGCAATAGCCCCCTCACTCCACCCTCTCCCTCAGCATTACACCAGTTTACATCTTACAGCAGTGCAGATTCTTTCACTAGTGTCTGGATTTGCTCTAAATTGCTGTTTGAGCAGAGGGCGAAGGTAGGTAGGTTTGGGGAATTTCAGGAAAAAAAAATCTTTAGAAACACTAGTACCTCAGTTAGTTAAACAATTCTAGTGTGCTGCTTGAATTAAGGGCTTATTTTATTGGCAGGTTTTTTTTTTTAACCCTATAAGATTGTGACACTATTTAAAACTTGAAAGAGAAGAATCAGAAAGCTATTGCACAAAATGGTTTCGACAACGTTAGCAACAATAACACTGATGAGCGCCGTCACGTTAGCCACTCAAGGCCCGATGACTGATTACCTGTGGCTTCTGGTCGTTGGGTTCATCATAGCCTTCATCTTGGCCTTTTCCGTGGGCGCTAATGATGTTGCCAACTCGTTTGGCACTGCTGTGGGCTCCGGCGTGGTCACCCTGAAAGTCGCGTGCATCCTTGCTACCGTGTTCGAGACCCTGGGATCGGTGCTGCTGGGTGCCAAAGTCAGCGAGACGATACGCACAGGGATCATCGACGTGAACTTGTACAACGGCTCGGAGCATGTTCTCATGGCCGGCTCAGTCAGTGCTATGGTTGGTAAGTGGCCTGCCTGTTAAAGCTTGATATCTTTTGAGTAAAAAATCGTAATTTTACAGTGTCATTTTAACAGTATGACACCCCCCCCCCCCTCCTTTTTTTTTTCTTTTTTTCTTTTAATCTCCAGGCTCTGCTGTGTGGCAGTTGCTGGCGTCTTTCCTCAAATTGCCCATTTCTGGTACGCATTGCATCGTGGGAGCCACTATCGGTTATTCACTGGTGGCGAAAGGCCAGCAAGGAGTCCGGTGGTTTGAGCTTTTGCGAATCGGTGAGTCCATGTAAATCAGAGTACCAGGTCTTTACCTGTTTTGTATTTTTGAGTCTAAAATCTGAAGGAGGTTTTTATACATAATATAATATAAAAAAAGATTTGGTCAAAAAAATTTTATAATAAAACACATTCAAGAACTGAAACATATCACTGATGAATTGATTGTAATTGAGTCATGACTACAAGTTATGAAAGGAATATTTAACAATATAGTTAAGTCCCAAAAACTAATGTTTTTGTAGTCACATTTTATTGTATAAAACACAATGGGAATTCACTTACAATGGAAGTCTAAGGTTAGTTACTTGGTTTTGTCAATAGATATTTGAAATGGACATGCCAGTCTCCATTGCTAAAGCTTTTCGTATGGGGGTTTCATATAACTTCCTAACAAAAGTAGTTCTGATTACTGACGTTCGTGAAGGTTTTGCTTTCCATGCTCCATCTGTACTGCATAACTGTTAACCACAGATTGTTGCCTTGCCTCTTCCTTTTATAGACAATAGTCTTGTCTGTAAAAGGATGAATCTTAGATTGATAAATATTCGTTATTGAGTGAATTATGCCCTTCCATTAAAATTGAGTGTTCAGGTTTGAGGCGTCAGAATAGCACATGATTAATCTGAGGGTTCCTTTAAATCAGGACCGTTTCATTAACTAACTGTGCTCTGCCCTATATTCATGTCCTGTTTATTTTTCCTTACAGTTGCATCTTGGTTCCTCTCCCCGCTCCTCTCTGGCTTAATGTCTGCCGTTCTCTTCTATTTTGTCCGCATGTTTATCTTGCAGAAGGTAAGAACAGAAAATCTCTCCCTGCTCGCTCTGCATGAGTCACCCCAAAGGTTGAATTAGCACAATGGCCAAGGTGCCGCAATGAGGACATTCTAGAGCAGAGAGCCAGCACTAAAACAGACATCTCTCTGTTCGCCTTTTTGTGCAGATTATACTGACACCTGTGATTTTTATAGAGATAATGGCTGCACTTTTGTATTATCGTTAAGGGTGCCTACATGTTTTTAAATATTTTTTTTTCCCCTCCTGTCTCTCTCTGTTTTTGTGTTTGTAGAAGGATCCGGTTCCCAACGGACTCAGGGCATTGCCTGTCTTCTATGCTGTCACTATGGGAATCAACTTGTTCTCCATTATGTTTACAGGCGCACCGAGTGAGTATTATTCTCCTATCACATCCATCTCTCTTTACAAGTTAGTCATTTTCCTTAACCCGAGGCCTAACAATGAGACGCAACACTGTGTACGCTGTTAAGATTACTAACCGGGGAAGCTTGATGGACGTGATTTTGCGGGGGGGGGGTTCTTTCTTTTTTTTTCTTTTCTTTTTTTAAATTAATAAAAACATCCTTGACATCTGTATCAGGCTTTCTGTCCTTTTTGAACCCAGAGGAAAGAACAAAAATCAATGGAGTACACTTGTCGTCCATCAAACTGAATCTTCATCATAGTAGCTTCCTTTTTTTTTTTCTTTTGCTGTGCATAAATTTTTTTTTAGACTCTTATTAAACGAGCACTTTTTTTTTTTTTTTTTTTTTTTTTTTTTTTTGCTCCTTTTTGTTTTCTTCTACCTACAGGGATCAACAATGCAAGAAGTCAGCTGGCCTGGGCCGTATATGAAGGCTTCAGGCCAGAGTATGACAAGATACACAGATAGGAGTGTGTACAGTGTATGCACTCTTATTAGGCACGGGAAGGTGCATCATATGCACGTACACCACCAGGCCCTCCTACACACACACACACACACACACACACACACACACACACACACTGATTTTAAAATGGCCAAACTACACAAGGATTTAGTGTGTCTTGTATATTGGATGAGAATTAATTTGTTGAGCAAAAGCTTGGCTGAAGCTGGTCGCTGTCTCAGTGGACCATTTTTTTTCTTTTCTAGCTTCGACATTTAGCTTAATATCTAAAAAAAAAAAAGACAATTCAATTTTCCTAATGCATGTCACATTTGATGTGATGCAGTTTAAAATAAGACTGAACATGGACAGGTTTTTTTTTTTTTTTTTTTTTTTTTTTTTTTTTTTTTTTTTTTTTTTAAAGTTATTAACTTGAAAAAGAGAGAACAGGAACTAACTTGTTTTGCAGACGTTCCATAAGATTCACTGCAACTACAAATGGATAAGTTGTTTAAGTAATAAATGTTAGGACTGTGGTATAAGAGGACTAAAACACTCGGAGACGTGTTGTTATAGAAGAATGGTTAACTTTGAGATGGTAACAGTAACTCCGCTTTGTATCAGGTCACATTTCACAACTTCATCATTGATTACTTTCCTACAACAGCACATCCTGAAGTGTTTTATTCCTCACTTAATGTTCCATGCACTTTAATCATGTATAATGTTTCTCAGCACTTCAAGTCCATTTATATCATTCATTTTAGACCTGTCGGTTTACACTTTTTTAAAAAAAAAACTGTTTTATTTATTTTTCTGCATGGGTCTCCCACTCTTCTTAGCTGCGTCTCCAGCCAGCGTGACCCTCCCCGTGGGCGCGGCTCAGGACGAAGCCGCCCGTAGAAACCCTCTGCCCAAAGCAAAAGGCAAAGCAAAGAAATCGGACAGCGGCCAGTCTACAGACAACGACCTGGAGGTAGAGACGATGTGGCGTCACCTGAGTCTTAAATCTCTTAAACAATACTGGGAAAAAAGTGTTTACATCTAACCTCGCTTTATATCTCCTGTCTTTCTCAGCGAATCTTCTTATGGGATCTGGATGAAACCATCATCATTTTCCACTCCCTGCTCACAGGGTCGTTTGCGCAAAAGTTCAGCAAGGTACCACAAATACGCAAAGAGTCGCAAAATATGAATCACCAGGCATTGGCTTTGGAATATGTGCATTATACTGTATGTACAGTACACTGTACACTGTTCTTCCCTTCTGTGGTTAAAATATCTATTGTTCTGCTTGGTTTGGGAATACAGAGGCGTCATAGTGCATGTTTGTGCTGATGTATGATGTAGTTTAGCGTTCTCTTCCTACAGGATCCGGCCACGGTGCTCAATCTGGGTCTGCAGATGGAGGAACTGATCTTTGAGCTCGCAGACACGCATCTGTTCTTCAATGATCTGGAGGTGAGCTGCCTTCCTCATTCGTGCTAAGTCACTGTTTCACCAGGATCTGTAGGGAATTAAGCCTGTGATCTGTTTGTGTTTAGGAGTGTGATCAAGTCCACATTGAGGATGTGTCGTCTGATGACAATGGACAAGATTTGAGGTAATGCAGGAGTAGAGTGCAGTATTAAGAGATGTACTGTGGTACACAATATATTTTGCCAGTTGTGTCTTTGTATTCTCAGCTCATCCTCTTCCTCCTCCAGCAACTATAACTTTGCAAATGATGGGTTCAGTGGAACGGGGGGAGCAGGAGGGCAAAGCTCCAACCCAGCAGTGCAGGGCGGAGTGGACTGGATGCGCAAGCTGGCCTTTCGGTACCGCCGCCTTAAAGAGATCTACAATGGATACAAAGGGAATGTAGGAGGTACAGTTTAGCCTACACTAGCTTTTGATTTGGATTGAAGTTTTCAGGCCAGCAAGTTATTCTGAAATGTCTAGAAGTATAATCTAGATGTTTGGTGAACCGCTGAAGGTCATGAAGTTGATGAGCTGATGACACGCTCAGATAATGAACAAATAATGGAGATTTAAATGATTAGGGAGTCAGTGAGCTGATGACTATACAGCTGATAAACTCGATGATGCTCCTGAGATAATGAACTTCTCATGACCTTTGAATGATGTAACCTAGGACTCTAAAGCCGGTGAACTGTTAAACCTGTTCTCTCTGTGCAGGTCTGCTGAGTCCCCTGAAGAGGGAGCTGCTGCTACGAGTGCGCGATGACATCGAGACTGTGACGGACAGCTGGCTCAGCACCGCCATCAAGTCCCTCCTGCTGATCCAGTCCAGGTCAGGATCGCGACCTCTGACCTTTCTCACTGCCGCCATTTTAACTGCTTATGGATGCCACGCGTAGTTGTAACACCACTGCATAGAACTGGCAGAATCATGGCTTGTGATGGTGTGTTTGATTGCAGGGGCAGATGTATGAATGTTCTGGTCACCACCACTCAGCTGGTTCCTGCTCTGGCTAAAGTGCTCCTCTACGGCCTCGGGGACGTTTTCCCCGTCGACAACATCTACAGCGCCACCAAGATCGGTAACAATCAGCTTTCTCACTCCTTATTCAAGACTTTTTTTCAAAGAGCTGGTTTTTTAGCGTTTTTGATGTGTTATAGTGTGTTAATTGTTTCTGTTGATTGACAGGAAAGGAGAGCTGCTTTGAGCGCATCGTGTCACGTTTTGGAAAGAAGGTGACCTACGTGGTTATAGGAGACGGCCGGGAGGAGGAGTTTGCAGCTAAGCAGGTAAGGCAAGCGTATCTGAGATTGGGTGGATGAATGGATTGATGGATAGATAGCGTACATTGTTGATCCCTGAGAGACACAGACAAGGCACAGAAAACACTGATTACAGTACGCATGTGGCAGTAAGTTAAATAAATAAAAGTAAAGAACTTAAAAATAAAATGCTAAGTATAATTCAGCAGTAGGTTTTTCTGAAATGTCATGGATTTTTTTTTATTGCTTTTTTACATTTTTATTTTTAAATAATTATGTTTAAAATGTCGATCTTTTTTATTCTTATTTTTTAATATTAAAAAAAAATTTTTAATAGATGTTATTGTTTTATTTAAAAAATTTTATTTTTTTTTACTATTGTAGGCATTAAGTAAAGTTGAATTATTTATTTATTTAGTTTGTGAGCCGTATCAGGATGCATATTGTGTACTATAAAAAAAATTCCTTTGAGAAATATGATATTTTTGTCATATCACATAATTCTTAGTACTTTGCTCTGGTCATGTGTTTTTTATAAATCGTTTTCCCAAGGTCCAAAAGTCCGAGTCCATCACCGGGGCTGTTTTTGTTTCATCAAACAATAATTAACTCCAGAGTACAAGACAAGAATTTGATGCTACAGTGTACAGTTTACATATTTTACGTAACTTTTACAGGCCAGTGTTGCAGTAGTTTAGTGTGTTATCTCTACACTATATAACACGTGTAAATAGTGCCGCTGTGTGTGTTTGTGTGTCTGCAGCACAACATGCCGTTCTGGCGCATCTCTGCTCACGGTGACCTGGTGTCTCTACACCAAGCTCTGGAGCTGGACTTCTTATAGAGCACACACACAGGAGCGCATACAGCTTGCTCGCTCTCTCTCTCTCTCACACACACACACACACACACACACTGCGTTATGGACACCTGATGAGTCTTGGAGGACAGAAGAAGAGTTTGAGCCTGCAGGGTATCCTTCCACTACCTTTAAGGCAGCTAAATACCTGGGCACGAGCCTGGCACTGCGATAATATCTTCAGATATGCACAAGGATGGCGAAAAAGACCCGAACCTGGCCCTCGTACTGCCAGCCCCCCAAAAAAGCACTGCGTGTTTATGAGCGTTTCTGTTCAAACTGGATTCACCAAAGGAAAGACCAAAGCTGCACTGGCATAAGATTTTCTTCCCCCCCCCCCCATCAATTTTTTTAATCTCTCGTTTGTGTTCTTGATCCTGATTGTTTTTGCTGAACGTTAATGTGTGGGTTTTTGTTTTTTTTTTTGTTTTTTTGTGTCGTCGTCCCCCCCCCCCCTGTTTTGCACTCATAGAGGATTGGACTGGTGGCAGAGCCTGAATGTGGTTATGGAATAACAGATTAGTTTTCTGACCTTTTTTTTTTATTTTAATAATGCATTAACGGTGCATTCACATTTCATTGAAGCAAAACATGTCCTTCAGGTGGTCTAGAGTAAAGTGGCTTGACGATTCGGCGCAGCTTGAGTCATACGATTCAACTGATTCATACGATTCCCAATTGTATGGAATACAACTGAATCAGTCGGACTGGCGATATTCACTTCCCGTGTGTATACGTTTCTGTTCTCATAGCATGATTTTCATCACTGAATTCGGGAAGGACGGGGGAACCCTCACCTCGCTGTAACAAGAACGCATCATTAATTTGTTGATGGCAATCTTTTTTCTTTTTTAATCTATAAATACCTGTGTTCACACGGTACTTCAGTTTGTTTCCTGTGACTTTTACATGTGCCATGTGTGTATAATCAGATCTTCAGTATCGAACCCCATGGATTATAATCGTACGAGGAAATGATTTGGCTCTCAGTGTGTTTTAATGGCAGGCCGTTAAAGGAATACTGTAGTGTTTTCTAATCTTTATCCATTTAATCATAAAGAAACCCTCAAAACTCATTTCTTAAAGGTTACAGGCAGTTTATGGCTTCTGCTAATAATTTGCGAATATGGAATGCAAATTCACAAAAGGTTTGAGGATGAGACAGATGTGAAAGTTTTACCGAAACAGTTTTTAATAGTTTTGTACCACTCCACAACACACAGTAAAAACAGCAACTCCTGTTATTTCCACGTCCTTTGAGGTTTTGTCATATCCATACGCCGTCAGCTGGAAACTGAGGCCTTCTTTTTTTGTTTGTTCGTCTATATAAAAAAAATTCATTACATCAGGACTAAAACACAACAGAGCATGCTGTTCTAGAGATAATCAACTGTTACCACCTGGACGTTGATCATTTTCCAATAACAGCACGTCCTGTTAGTGTTTCTTCCTCTTATAATAATAATACAGCAATTCGCCAACCATTACATTGCTTTATTGATTAATGAGCAACTTGTACTTTTTCTCAGCTGTGTTGTCTTAAAGTAAAAGCACTGACACATCGCTATAACTCCGTTTATGCAGATTAGCAAATAAGAACCATCACAGCTGCTGTTCTAGAAAATTCAACACCTTCTGACCAATCCGAATCAAGACTCCGCCCCTACTGAACAACGAGGGTCTTTTAATGATGAATTCGTTAAAGCGTTCTACAGAATTCAGATTCTGCCCTTGCACTTGTATTCTAAGTAAATTCTTTTCTCAGAACAGAGGAATGAGTCACTTCTTGTTTGTTCGAGGTGTTTTCGATGGAGATTAGATGTAAAAATGCTGGAGTATTCTTTTAACTGTGTCTTTCTCAGCAAGTAGCACGAATTTAGCGAGTACGCTGAGTCTCTGTGTGCTTTACGACACTGAAACATGCAGCTACCGAGTGACAGACTGACCCTCTGAGGTACTTCTACTTAGTGATGCATCTGAATGACCTTTTGTTTGATTTTGAAGTCAGTGTATAAAAATAAATCGTTTCACAAGGGAAATTGAACTAGTATGTGGAAAATATTTCCTTTAAGAAGTCCCTTGTTACATTGGAGGTGGTCAGTGTTATAAACTTACTCATGATGTCCTTAAAAAAAAAAAAGTATTGTGATATAAATACCACAATATTGATTTTATATGTATAACTATATACAGATATATATGTATAACTATATGGCCCAGCCTTATCCGAGTGCTTGATTCGTTTGTCGCCACATCGTAACTCTCGTAAAAGCACACATTTTGGGAGAAGGAAACTCTGTGCAATATGTTTTCTGTCAGTGATATGAACGATGAAGACGAGGGGGGCGGAAATTCTGGATGTTGTGGATGCTGTGAGATTCGACCGAACAGTGCTGAGCCTAAAGAAGAAGGGGGAAAAAACATTTTCACGCAAGCAGCTTCGACTGAATTACGAATGTGGACTGTGTTGTTTTTCCTGTACTTATTTATATCGTGCCTTTTAACTATAGACCTTACAGTGTATCATCTTAAGGGGATTTGCTGTAATACTGCAAATATTTAAGGGTTTTTCTATGTTATGTGTTTAAGTCAGTAAATAGAAGTGTTCCTTTGTTTTGTTTTATTTTTTTTTACTTGATTCTGAAGCTCAGTCTAGCTCATGCCTTTATTATGACTACAATGTTATCATACGCCATCACTTCTACTTCTACTCGCAGTCCCCTGTTAGATTGTTTGAAATATAACCCGATCGGCACATGCCTCGATCAGTTTTCCTTCAGGTTTTCATTCTCATGCATGCAGCTCCAAGTACGAATGTAAAGTCTCCGAAGTCTCCTCTGTTTCCTGTCCTCCGCTGATCACTTTGAGACTTAAACTGCACGGACAATCAAGGAAACTAAAACGGATCCACAGGTTCAGCGTATCGAAAAACCTTCAGATCCAAAAATGTTTTGTTTTATTTGTTGTTCATGTACAGCATCTGTGATGATCTCAATATTTCACTATTCTGTTATGCTATGCTGCTTTTATTTCATCTTCTCCCATGCATTTTAT
>JAOTRR010000010.1:24656254-24674967 GCA_028570945.1 Gogo arcuatus | reverse complement strand
AGGTTTTTTTTTTTTTTTTTTTTTTTTTTTTTTTTTTTTTTTTTTTTTAAAGTCATGAAAAGGGCTGGAATTTATTTTATTTTTTTTAAGGTGTGGAGGTTAGACGTGTCCTCTAGCTTTGTAATCTCTGATATTCAGACCAAGCTCCCCTCTCTCACACACTCCCTCACACATGCATGCAGTTGGACAAAGTCTCCTGCTCTGGTCTGGACCCATGTTGTCCCTGTAATGGAACTAGGTCAATGTGAGGATTAGCTCTTGATCTTTGGCCTACTTTGCTGACTTCACCATGTCCTTTGCTTCTGGATTAGCTTCAGAAACAGTAGACCTTCCTTCATGACAAAATGCCCTCTAGGCACAGTATACTTGGTTTCAGCCATATTTTTCAAACATTGTTACTCTCGCACCCGGAGGGCTGGAGCATTTTATTTTCTGACCCAACTGTGTTACACAACATTTGGTGCACACCAAAGCATTGGATAGATTAGGGTTGAACCTGAGATTTATAATTAATAAATAAAGGAGACACACCTGATTCATTTAGGTGATTTGTACCACTATACAAACTTTTCATATAAATTTAACACACTGAACACACAAGAGATGCACACACTAGTTGTTTTGTTTGAAGCAGTACAAAACCCATCCCATCACTTGCTAAGACATGAAAAGCACTGCCATCGTTTCCACCACGTTAATGTGTTGTGCTAAGGCGCTGCAGGCTTGGGAGTGAGGAATGTTCTTGAAGCTTAATGCAAATAACATGGTTGTAGCAGCTCATTATGAGGACTGCTGCATGCTGTGAGTCATCATTTCACTGCTGTTGGTGAGCTTGAAGTGGTCGTCTAGTTACTGCCTATAAAAATGCAGTCCAGTAGTAAAGAGTAAGCACTTCCTCATTGTGGTACAATGTCTCATTTCTCAACATGTCCCACCCAGGTCTGGCTTTATTTTAAAATTCATTTACTTTTTTTAAAGCCCCCGCTGGGATTAGCGTCATTTGTTGTTGATGGGAGTCCTAACAGAAATGAGCCCCTCACAAAATAGTTTTGCCTGGAAAATTCTCCCCATGAGCACCATCCTTTCTATTATGCAAAATTGAAAATGATCCTTTACAATGCCATGAATCGCGTCTGGATGGCTTACATGGCTCTTCAGCTTGTGTTGTGTTGTGCTTCACATGAATATGGTGACATGGCTCACTTGCAGCCTGACCAAACCTGTTTGCATGTTATCGCTTGCATAACCCGAAGGAGAGCCCTTTCGGATTCTACTTGCCATTATCAGCACTAGCCTTTTTATTGTTTAAAAAAAAAATTAGCTTTCAAACTTTCCCCTAGCTAGGATATAACAGCAGTGTGAGCTGGGACTGTTAAGTAAACTGAAAAGAGGTGACCTGACCTTTCGCTTAGTGTTAGGATGGTTAGTTTAGTGTCACACTAGACCTAATTTGGTGACCATGCTCCAGATGACTGGCAAGGCCATTATAAAACCATGCAAGATAGTTACACAAGCAATATTTAACTTGTATAACCTTGTGAAGTGCAACATAAATTAAAGCCAACATGATGGTTACCGAGGAATCGTAAACAAACAAGGTTGCTTAAGTACTGCAAAGAAAAAAAACTTTGCTCTTGGTAGATAATAGACTGATTAGTGTCCCACGTCCTCTACATGGTGTATAATGTCTTGTAATTTCCTAATTGCTACTCACATGACCTTTAGCCATGACAGCTAGCTTTACACGTTATTTGATCGCACAGAGTATTTGTACTTGCATTTGAGAGATGGCTTCCTGTTAATCAGTAGAATCTGAACACGTTACATAATGAGCTACTTGTATAATTCATCCACATAAATGCCTTAAAATATTTAGTCTTATTTCCAAAATCAAAGATCCACCTATCAAACTTTGTGTTTCATGATGAATCACCTAAAATCTCTGTTTAACATCATAAAAATATAGCACTGGTGTTAGGAAAGATCAGTAGCACTAGTTTAAACTTGTGCTAAAAAGTGTCCTTTCCATACAGGGGTGGGTGATATGACACAAATTATCACAATATATTTTTATGATGAGATTTCTATCACAATACATAGGTTTGCTAACAGGCAAGTATTTAACATTATATTACAGGCATTTAGCAGACACTCGTATCCAGAGTGACACACAACAAGGGGGTACATGACACTGCTCCTGGAGCAGAGAGGGTTAAGGGCCTTGCTCAAGGGCCCAACAGTGGCAGCTTGTCAGTGCTGGGGCTTGAACCCATGACTTTCAGATCAGTAACCCAGAGCCTTAACTGTTGAGCCACCACTGCCCCATTAACATTTTACGAGTTTTAGTACAATATTTTAACACTGAATGAGTCTGTTTCCAGTCAGTTTGAAGTTATTTAAAATAGACATCACTATATCACAGAAATGTATTGACACTAATATCCCATTCCTCAGCGCTAATTCCGTAAGTGGTACATTTTCACAATTTTTATTTTTAAGAGACTAGAGTAAAGCTAAATATTAGGAAATATGGCAACCAAATGAAGCTCTTATGGCTTCTGATGTTTGACAAGTAGAGTAGCATTCCTTTTACTCGATTTACATGATCCGGAAAAATCTAGACACAATATTGCACAAATACTGTCTTACCAGTCTTAACTACATTACACAGTCACTTACTTTGATGGGCTCAATAAAAGAAAAAAAAAAAAGCATCCTGTTAGGTTTCACGTTTGCCATTCTGATATATAACCGTTTAAAACTAGTCATCGATGTGAAATGGACTTAAAACAAAATTGATTTTGAAACCTGGTTAGATCTCTTTATCTCATATGGAATGTTTCTTTTGATTTAATAGGGAGCCATGGGATGATCAGATAAAGTCTGATAAGATTTACAATATCCTGTCGCTAAACAGATAACCTCGTGGAGAAATGCCTTCCTATAATAGACGTCTAGATAAGATTTGTGCTTCTTTTTTTTTTTATTTTATTTTTTTTTATTTTTTAAAACTGTTCACACTCCTTAAGCACAAAAATGTTATACGAGATTATACATTGCCGCAAAACTAAAACCCCCTTTTCCCCTGACTGAATCATAGTCATCAGACAGTCATGGCAATAAAGAATGGCACTCCTCCATCTCTGAAAACAGCTCTTGTTATTGTGTAATAGAAGCTGTGGTTTAGTGGGGGTTTATAGTCTGTGAAAGTGGTATTTAAGTTGAGCTGTACTCATTTTCTCTGTTTATCCCATAGCGTGGTTGTGGCGTGGTGGCACGTCTTGTTTTTGTAATGGTTCGTTCTCATGTGATGAGCAGTACATACCTTTCTTTTCTTTTTTTTAACTAAGACTACAGTAAACAACCCCAACCCCTGGCAAAAACAATGGCTTTCATTCCCAAAGTCTCAAATTTGAGCTTTTATTGTTTATTTTTGGTCAGCTGATGCCGTCCCGACCTCCTCCCACCGTTCTCACAAACCTCCAAAGCCTTTTCCCCGAGGGACTGAGTCATACCTGGGTGTGAAAGAGAGGCATTCTGACTTTAAAAAAAAAAAAAAAAAGCCACCACCCCAGTCAGTCCTTTTCTCTGACTAGTGTAAGTGGAGCACGTCGCAGCAGCGTGCTGCAGGAGCACGTGAGTCAGTGCGGGAGGCAGAGAGCCACCAGGCTCGCTGCAACCGGTCTCGTCCAGAACATTTCCACACACATTCACTTCACCTCTCCCCCTCCCTGTCCTCTTTCATTCCAACTTTTTTTTTTTTTTTTTTTTCCCCCTCACCACCACCGCTTTGCTGACTTGTGTTTTTAGTCCACACATTGCAGAGTTTAGTCTAACAGCCGCCTCCTGTGCCAGCATTCGCCTTCAGCATGCTAGTCACATTCGCGTTCTGCAGTCTTGGCACTGAACTGACTTGGCTCGAAAACTGGAGATGCGTTCATTTGTTTAAAAGGAAAAAAAGGAAATGTTAATTCAGATGGCATATGCTTTTGTGCACAAGCATGAGAGTTAAAAAGCCTCAATCAAGGATGCAGTTGCAATCTCTGACATTAACATTGAATTTTAACCTGCCTGTTTCAGTGCCTTTTTTAATTTAGCATTCATCCCTAAGTATGACGCGTAGATTTCTCAACCCATCTATCACGAGTGGTACACTTTACCTCCCCTCCTACTTTCTATCCTGATCCAGAGCTCCACGGAGCTGGATGGTGATCTGTAACCCTACAAAAGCCTTTTTATATCTTTAACAGTGCTGTGCCATGTTTTGCCGTCTCCTTGGCTATTACGCAAGCCAGATGGACGCTTGCACTTCATACCTAACTGCCACATTTGCCACCTGGTTGCAGATGATGCTGGTGGCTTTTACAGTAATTTGAACTCACTACCTTTTGAATTTTTATTATTTTATTTTTAATAACAGCATAGGTGTCATCGGATTCTTAAACCTGTCCCTATCTTTTAGTTACTCACCCTGGACCCCCTTTTTTCCCTTCTTGCTTGTCCAAACCCTAACATTACTAACAGTCAGGATTACATAATTCAGTCCCACCCGTGAATGATACTTTTCAGAAATCTGTTCCGGTAGCACATGCTGCCTTTTTGTCTCAAAAACACCTTTCGTCTCTCTCTCTCTCTCTCTCTCTCTCTCTCTCTCCATTCCGCCTTGTCCCCTTCTCTGTCCCCCCTGTCTCCTGCTGACGATGGATCTGCAGTGCTGGGATTTGATAAACTGCCCTGGTGGGGAGTCCTTCTCATCTCTATCGGATGTGCCATCCTCACTGGAATTATAGTCTGGTTTGCCGTTTGCCCCTGCCTCAAGAAGAAGATCGAACGTGAGTCGAGTGTCAATTTATTTCTCTGAAGTTTGCATTGGATAATGTGCTGTTATAGTTTGCTTCTAGAGTACAAGGTGTTAACTTTTTCAGCCCACACAGTACTTAAACAAATGACAGGCAATTTCTTGACTACAAATAATTGAAGCCAAGCAGCATTTAGAATTGTGGGCTAATTTTAAACATTCTTAAGTGTTTTAATTGTATAATTGTAGACCTCGCTTATTTATTAACTTGTGTTCTTGCCATAGACACAACCTTTGTCCTACTTGTTCCAAATATTGCCGTGTTGCTGTGAATGATGCTACATGATTAAACTGATCTCAGTAATGACTCTTAAACATTTTAAGTGAATTAAATTATTTAATGTTTTTCTAATCCACACTGACATGGCTTTCTGGATGTGTTCACATGACTAATAGGCTGCTGGCAGATCCTTTTCAATCACATTACCTCTGAAAACCCTAGAGCCTTTGCCTTAGGATGTTAACACTAATGTTGGACAGCTTGTGTAAGGACTGGGTCAGTGATGTCACTGGGTCAGAGTTATCCAGTAATTGGACTGCCTAGTGGATTAGAATAGGTATTCTTGCGATGGACACTAACCCTGCTAAGACTCTGGCTCTCTGTTGATGTATCTGCAGGCTAAAGCATTGCCTGTGTAAGCCATTTGATCGCACATTTCACCTCACTGATCATGTGCCACTGGGACTGGAGTTAATGTCAGCCTGTTTGACCAGCCTTGATAATTGGTTAAAGCAACACGACAAGCAAACACAGACTCGAACAAATTCCAGCACAGGATTAGAGGAAGGGATATTTTAAAATCAATTTAGCTTTAATATCTACATTAGTATAATACTAATTGTTAATGTCAAATCTGGTCTTTTAATAATGCAACAAAACACACAAAAAAGATAAATTGGTTAACACTAATGGATTAACAAATATATGGGAGAAATTGGGAACAGTGTGCAGTTTCCTGTACACGGTTCTTCTACGTAATGGAGAGAGTTTGGTTTAAGAAGTCTGTTCATGGAAAACTACTCTTCAGTTCATGTCACTTTGTCTAACACTTGGCCAGGCTCCTTTTGGCATCTGGTGTTTGATTGCATTTACAACACACCCATGATAACTTCTCTTGAAACTTATCTGTAACGAGTATAATTCCCAAGAGGAAGCTCACACTCACCTGTGTGTGGGTGGGTTTTTTCCTTTTTATGAAATCTCTGCGTGTTTAGTCAGGAATCTGTGCTAATCTTTCCTCCTCCATTCTACTGTAGGTGAGATCAAGTCTTCCAGCCCATCAGAGAGCCCCCTAATGGAGAAAAGGGATATGGCGGAGGCGCACTGTCCCATCCTCAAATCGGTTCCTGAGGAGACTACTTCCACCCTGAACTCCAGTGCACCTCAAACAGCAGCTCCTTGTGAAGAACGCAGGGTCACCTTCGACATCGGAGACTTGGACGACGCCGAACCAAAAGAGGGTGAAGTCAGCAATGGGAGCGGTGAGTTTTGAGGCAGGGGACGTGTTAAACATACAGAGAATAAAATGCCTAAAAACACTTCTATTTTACGGGCCTAAGTCTGCCACCATAAAGTGGAGCACTATAATCAAAGTACAGGTGTGAAGGAAAATGTGTTGCAGTGCAATACATTATTAGGATTGTATGATATAAATCTTACTTTAAAGCAAGCAGACAAAACGAAAGGAGGGTGCTTTATCAGAAAATCTTTTTAAATATGTTTCTGATTTAAAAAAAAAAAAATTTCTCTTTTGACCAGCTCACAAATCGGTCCACGTTCAGTTCAACGCTGGCCCCGCCCACGTCCCCAGCAACGGCTACAGTCAGTACCACACTGTCCACAAAGACTCAGGTCTCTACAAGGACCTGCTGCATAAGCTGCACCTTGCTAAAGTGGGCGACTGCATGGGCGAGGGCGGAGACCGGCCCATCCGCCGCAACAACAGCTACACCTCATACACCATGGCCATCATCGGCCTCCACAGCGAGTTCAAACCCCGAGATTCGGATTTCCGCGCTTTCGAAGACGGAGACAAGGACAAGGTACAAGAGCGCAAGAGGATCCGTATGGACAGCTACACGAGCTACTGCAATGCTGTGGCTGAGCACGGCGCCCCTGAAGACAGCCTCGGAGACGGAGAAGTGACCCTCGAGGTGCCCGAGGAGGACCGAGGAAGCAACAGCAGCTCTCTGGAGGAGGACAGGGCCGATGCAGATAAACCCGAAGTTTCCATGCTGTTCCAGTTCCTGCAGATTCTCACTGCCTGCTTTGGCTCCTTTGCTCACGGCGGAAATGATGTCAGGTATGAGAGTTTCTGATCTAATGCACCAAATGCAAATCAGACTCCTGATTATGTGGCTGGCTTTGTTTTTCTGAGTCGTACAGCAGCATGATCAAGTGTTGAGTGACTCATCTTATTGTTAATCATTATTCCTTGGCAGCTGTGTAGTTACTAAAAAAAAAAAGTTAATTGTGAAAGTGAAAATTAAAATTCACTTTGTGTAAAATGTTTGTTGCAACTTATTTTTTAGTAAAATGATGAATTTGTTTTGAGCTAAAAAAAATTTTTTATTATTTTTTTTATTTTTATATAATGTAACCAGGTTTTGGATCTCCCCCCTCCCCCCCTACAGGGATTGTAGATTTAGTGATTAATTTCCATGATGCAACCATGTAATCTCCAGTTTTGTTTTGTTTTTTGTCTTGCTCAAGCTCATATTTTCATCTGTAAACAAAAGTGTTTTATTGTACCAGTCACGTCATCAGGACGGTAAACAAATACCTGTGCTTGCGCTGGAAGCCGTCCTTCAGGATCATGCCTAAATCTGCTGTTTTGTTGCCCCTCTAACCCCCCATGCAGTAATGCTATTGGTCCGTTAGTGGCGCTGTGGCTGGTTTATCAGAGCGGCTCTGTGGAGTCCAAAGATCCGACTCCTCTCTGGCTGCTGCTGTATGGAGGAGTGGGCATCTGCATTGGACTGTGGGTTTGGGGCCGCAGAGTCATCCAGACCATGGGCAGAGACCTCACTCCCATCACCCCCTCCAGGTTCGTGTGTGTCTGTACTGTTGAGCATTTATACCCTGCTGCTTTTATCTGCTTTTAGTTATTTAAATTGTGTACTTAATTTTTGCCCTTTTTTTTTTTTTTTTTTTTTGCTTGCTTTGTTTTTTTCTTCTTTACTTTTCTGTCATGGTCTTTTTTTTTTTTTTTTTTTTTTTCCCTCTTTCTTTCTTTCCCTTCATTATCTGTACTGTGCTCCTGCTTTTTTTTTTTTTTTTGGGCATTTCTCTTCAAGCTCCTTTTTGTGCACTTGCTTCTTTTTCTTTTTATTGTTCTTTTCTTCTTTGTTACTTTTTCACGCATCTTATTACCTGTTCCCTTTTCTTCCTTGGTTTTTATTTTCATGCTTATTTTTATTCTTTCATACTCCTTTTTTGTCTTATTTACTTCATTACATTCTGAATGTTGCTTTTTTTTTTTTTTTTTTTTTTTTCTCTGTATCCTTGACACGGTGGTGTGGTGAACGTCTCCACATTTTGTAGTGTTTCACTCTGTTCTGAACTCAGGCTTGTTGTCATTACAGTGGGTTCAGCATCGAGCTGGCTTCAGCTGTCACTGTGGTTGTCGCCTCCAACATCGGTCTGCCCGTCTCCACCACCCACTGCAAGGTGAGGGCGTGAGACACACGAACGCGCGCGCACACACTATGTAAATATGAGCTGATGCAAAGCAGGCCAATGGCACAGGTCCATTTGAATGGGGTGGTGAAGTCCAGACTGCCGTGTGGGAGGATAACTACAGGGTGCACACTGGAAGTGTGTGTTTCACCCAGTCAGTCTTGTGGTAGTGCTGTCTGTAGAAATCATTCTTATAACACCTCTTTTAGTCGTTTACAGTTTATCTTGTAACTAATCGTGTCTGTTCTATTTTTAAAAGTATTTATTTGCTTTTTCAGTTTGCGTGCGCGCAGAGCAAGCTGCTGTTTACAATCTGTTTCAGTCAGGTTTATACAAATAGACTACCAGAGTATAATAAAAGCACGAGTCAGTCACATGGTGTAAAGTCAACATGGAACAACGTTAATAGTCCATTTGACATGCGGAGGATCAGGTTGCACCTGTCCCTATTTTTATAATTTCCACCCTCTGTTTTTAATATTGCTGAAGATGAACTACTTTGTTTAAATGTTTCTTTTGTAGAGATGGCACGATACCACTTCTACTTTTCCGATACGGATACCTTGAGTATCAGCTGAGATCAGTCTAGATCTGATGGCGAAGGTGGAAAACGTTTTCAGGTTGCCTGTGCGTCCATCCGAGTATCATAAGTTGGATGTTTGTAGGATTTATATGGAATCATCGTTGTAACCAGGAGACGAACTGATTCGGTTTTGGAATTGATCCCAAAAGGGTCAAGTTTGCAGCAAGGTCATGACCTCTGAAATATTTTCTTCTCTTGGTTCCTTTCTGTTTGAAGTATGTTGTAAGGGAATTTCAGGCATACGAGTTACTAACAAGAAGGACTAGGCTTGTTGGTGGCAGAGGCATCTTCTACGTCTGAGCTTTAAAATGAATTTTGCACTTAAGTAGGGAAATATGCCTGACTGAAGCAGCAGATTTCACACAAAAATCACTTGCATATAGTGTGTGTGCATAAACACATGCAGTTCTGGAAAAAAAATTCCAAACCCAAGTCCATTCTTTCCCATTTGTTACAGGATTTAATTGAATTTATTCTTTGTGACCTGATGATGAGTAGATATTGTGTCTAATTACTGGTTTGTTTGTTTTTTGTTTGTTTTTTTTTCCTCTTCCCCCCCCGCCCCCAGGTGGGTTCTGTGGTAGCCGTGGGTTGGCTGCGTTCCCGGAAAGCCGTGGATTGGCGTCTTTTCCGCAACATCTTCATGGCTTGGTTTGTGACCGTGCCCATCTCTGGTCTCATCAGCGCCGCCATCATGGCTCTCTTCACCTACGTCATTTTCTAAAACCTCAGAGCCTGCTGTAGTGTAGCTTCCACCGTTCACAGCTAAGAACGCAAGAGAGGTGGCTGTTCTGCCATCTCCCACTGCCTCGCTACCCTTAGAGCTCCAGTATCCACATCATTGGGGCTAAAAGTTGATGAATATTGATTTTGGGTTTTGTTTTGTTTCTAACTAGGGCTTGTTTCTTAGCTTGTGGCATGCAGTGACAACTCATCCATGCGTTCTCTGTGTGCGCGCGCGCACACCAGGGTTCACATGCCAAGGGAGCAGAAAAAATATAAATTTTTCCTTCATATTTTTCCTTTTTTCATTTTCTAAATAGGTGAATCATTGCCATGTATACATACTTGTGTTTTTTTGTAAATAATTGATCCAAATAATTTTTTTTAATGTAATTATGTACATATAACTAAACAATTTTTTTTCCCAGTTTATTGGGGGAGGGGGGAGAACAATTGCAATGCAGTATTAGCTTTCTCGTTCATTACAAATCATTCACTAAGACAACACTCTGCCTAGAGCAGTATTTAGATGTAAAGAGGTCACTGGTCTGTTTGGATTTTCTTTCCATTCTTTATAATGATCTGTTGAGCATGTGTGAGAAGTGCTCGTGCAGGTCCTGACGCTTCCCTTGCAAATATTTGACGTACAGCGAATCGCCCGTATCTGGGAGCCTTATGATAAATTTCAGGTCAGCTGGAGATTTCTTTTCCCTCGCAGATTACTGTCAGTGTTTACAGCCAAATGCACTGAATTTTTTTTTCTTTTTTTTTTTCTTTGCCCCTTCCCTGGGGGCAAGTTGTTGTCATTACTCTGCTTTACTGAATTGATTCTCACATATTGGATCAAGGAATGCACTGATTCCGTTTCATTTGAAAAACAATATAGTGCTGAAAAATGACCTTATATCTGTATTGCACTAAATTGCTTCGTTGTCCGTACTGTCAGAACACAGATAAACTGATTGGATGTTTAAAATTGTTTCTTTTGTAAGTGTTAAATTTAGTTGAAATTGATTGTTTAAATGTAGTACAACCGTTTTGCTGGAATTTTCCCAAAATTCAAAATAGTTTTTAAGTATCGTGATGTTTTTGACACAGCATCCCACCTTTAATACAATACTCACTGTATTGACCTATTAGCATTTTTCAGTTAGTAAATGAAATAATCGTGCAAGCATAATTTCAGATCTTGAAATGGAAACGATCTGAGCCAAGGTGTGTGTGTGGGGGTGGGGGGGGGGAGAATCAGTCAACAGTAGTCACATGCAGAACAAAGTCGGCTTTGTAAAATATCGGGTCATGATCAGATTCCTAATTAACGCCACCAAATGCCGATGTCAATTAGACTGCTGTGCCCGTGTACCTTTTTAAGGTTTATTACATATGAACGCTGTGGCAGAAACGGAGCAGTGTCCTCGAGTAAGCCCTCTGCGTCTGGCTGCACTCTGATTAATGAAATGTCCTCTAAACGTTTCTAGTCTCCATATGGTGGTTACGTGCTTTGTCTTGTTGCCATACAGCGCTGTTGTTGAATACTGATGAAGCGACACTAGGCTACCAGAGGCTTCGCACATGACCAGTCTGATACGAAGCAGCCTTTCAAAATGACCCTGGTGTGCAGAGAGAGACACTAACGTACACTTGATTATATTTTAACAAACTCCCTCAGCTGAATCGGTGCAGTTTTCTATTTTAAATATGCTACCATCGCTTACAGTGAAGGAGGGACCATTAAACCCAATGTGTCAGTCGTTTCACCAAGTGAGGTGTTGCGTCGATGTTGTAACTAGAGCTGGGTGATGTGAGGGATATCATTTTTAGCAGAATTTACCCGGTGGTATTTAACAGAAGGTGAAATTAGCCCTGCCTTTTTCCATTTCATAGCATGCTTTCTTATACACTTGTATTCATTTCTACCTCCAGGCTTGCTCTGATTGGCTGCTGAGAGCAGAGGGGGAAAGAAAGTAAAATTCAAACACTCTAAACACAAAACCAGCAACAATACGGAAATGTTGATAAATCAAAAATTAAATTGCGTTGAACTGTTTTGGCTCATCACCAGCTCTAGTCATAATTATTTATGCAAATGAGATGGAAATGCCCCTTTTCCCTCCATTTAGCCCCTACACTTGGTGATTCAGGTGTTTACACACTGGTTCTGAAACTACCAAAGTAAAAGTTTTTATTCATACTGCAAACACGACCTTAACATTCTCCTGCAAAACCTGATAGCATCCGATCGGCGGTGCAGCGTTTCTTGTTAGCATCACATGCTAAGCTTCAGCTTGCCTGTTAAACCTTTATAAACCAGACGAGCCTGCTGTTCTTTGCTAACGTATGCTAGTGTATATCTATAAGCACATTCCAGGGTTAGATACAAGACGCTGCTTTTTAAAAAGAATAGTCAAACCCCACACACAGTGATTAGCATGATGTAATTCACAACATGCTAATCAGTAAACTATTTGGCAAATGTAGGCATTCTGATGAAGCAAGGAGCTCCAGCTGGAGACTTCTTCTTTTATTTATTTATTTTTATTAGTGCCCGCTGTTGGATTGATGGTGGCCGTGCAGTTACTGCTGTAAAACCTGAACGAGTGGCGATTTCGCTGCTGTGCATTTTGACCTTTAGATTTGCTGTAGTTGCCTTAATATTGTTCTGTTTTTTTTATTTTTTTAGGTACCAAAGAAAACTATTGGTGTGTATATTGTAAACATATACTCTTGTCATGGACAAAAAATGAGATTGGGGAAAAAAATAAATAAATAAGCTTTCTTGGGGGAAATTTGCCTCATTGACTTTATTGTCTACTTTGGGGGGCTGTTTTTCTTTGAATATACTTTCCCTAGACCCCATTAATCACACTAAACTTTTTATAATCCAACTAGTTAAATATCAGGCACATTATGCAAATACGTACCATGATATTTATTTACTGGAGGCATTGAAGCTTTTTAATCCTAAAACATTCCACCTCAAGAACAAAAACAAGTTACACAGTTAAAATGTAGGCTTACAGTCAGATTGACGTCAGCATCCACATGTAATGGATTTAAGTCTCCTAATGTAGTCTGTAGTAAATCCTGTGACAGTTGGTGTTGAAGTGCTCTGAATGAAAATTATTTACAGAAAACTTCACATTTTAATAAAATATGGATTGTATTTCTAATTATAATGCTGAGCAAATATTAGTAATATTTATGTATGCAGGGGCTTCAAAACCATTCTATTGCACCCTATGTGGTAAGCATCTATAGTGAATAGGAAGCCATTTGGGATTTTGCTTCAGTTTGAGAGGCTTTAAAAACATAAATAAATAAAAATCCTGCACCAAGATGCATCTGAATCTGAAGCAGTTTAAAACAAAACATCTATAAGGTTCTGCTAATCCACATTAATACACCACAGACCAGAAGGTGAGGCTGTAATTGTGTACCATTTCTTTATTAAGTAGAATAAGTTCCTCATGTGTTTCTTCAACAGGCGCATGAGGCGTAAACCTGCTCCTCTTACTCCACAGTCACGTCCGTTTCACCTGCTGCGAATAAATTTCATTATTAAATGACTTCGTTCCTGATGCTAACTGAACCTCCAGCTTACTACATTTAGCAGTCAGAGATGAGAGGATTTATTCCATGCATCCGGCTTGCTCTGTTCCTCCTCACTGATGCTGTAACAATGCATCTTCAGTCCCAAAATAAAGCAGGACGATGCAGGAGATATAAATCAAGGCGAGCGGGGTGGTGTGGTGTCGCTGCAGCTCTGGCCTCAATTTCTGGCCCACATTCGCAGCAGCAGTGCAGTCTGACACTGTGGCCCAATAAAAACCAACAAACAGCTTCTCCAACAGTCTCAACCCAAACCACCGAGCCAATAAAAGCACTGTCTGTGTACTTAAAATAAAATCTCAGACAGTGCGTAACACTTGGGTTTTTATACATGTAGATGTTTAAATAACTGGACATTAAAGGATTTTTATTTTTCCAATTTACATTTCCTTAAATTAAGTTTTGATATATAGCTTTAACAGTTTGGCCAAAAGTTAAATATATAATGCAGAATCTTCCCTTTAAATATAAATATTTTAAACCAGGTTTTTTTTTTTGTTTTTGTTTTAAATTTTGTTCTTATTAACGTTAAGATTTTATAGCTGCTGGAACACAAATACAGAAACCAGGTTGTCTTGTGGATGTTCCACAACATTAAACGTATCCATAAATGGATAAAAATTAGTGTAATTGTTGCCAAGTTACTGCACTATAAGAGGAATAAAGCACTTCAGGTTGTGCTGTTCTAGGAAAATAATCAGCTTTAGGGTGGTAACTCGCAGTAACTCACTTTCACATCACACCATAGCACTGTTGATCATACATACATCATACATAACAGTTAAAACAAAATGATCTACTTAGGGTCCAAAAGAAGCTGAACCGGGACCGACAATGAACAGATCAGTGACCACTGTTTTTTAAAGTCAAACCAAACCGGATCGATCCTGGACATTTAGTTGAGACTCACTGGGATGTTTTATGAAATTTCATCATCTGTCCTTTATCATTATCTAATATACTGTACGTCATTTAACTTTCCATCTCTGACGTTATTATTATTTTCTGTACGTACCTGCATGTTTCAGCACCTTGATGTCAAACCCTTCTGAAAACAGAAACAAGAGTTAACAATTTCACAAACCCATCAGTCTGACGTGTGTAAACAGCAACAAGCAACATGTGAGAGAGAAGATCACTCAGTGAGAGGCCTCGGGTCCATCACCACGTATTAAAGCACAACTATTTCATTTTTAACTGCAACACAGCAGCATTCGTGACTTCTGTTACTAACAGACGTAATAATATAATAATGTTATTCATTTGTTTTGAAAATAAATTAAATAGATAAGTGATGACTGAGATTTCACTCCAGTGCTGTATTTTACTCTTGGCCACAGTTTGGATTCCTAATCAATGAGTTTAACTAAACTAACTAACAATATATACACAGTTTTTCTGTATTTTGACTATTTTCTAGATTGTAGAGCAATACTGACGGCATCAAAACTATGAAATAATTACACAGAGAAACCTTGTTTAAAAAAAAAAAAAGAAAAAACGTAAAGACAATTATTCTTAAAATAATAGATTTTGGAAGTAATAATAATAATAATAATAAGACTAATGAAAAATCTTTAAACCTGTGACTCTGCATAGCTTCACACTGTAACCAACTTTTATTTTATTTCTTTTAGATTAAAATGACTCATTTTCAATTTGTACTAAAAGAGGCACAATATTAAAAGTGATTTTTCCAATATGAAACCTTGTGTGCTCAGCTCAATTTCTTTAATTAACACAAATCTTCAAAATGTTGTACTACAAAAATGTTTCATTTTCAGAAAATGTAACGTAATGTTAATGGCATCCCATGCACTCTGTCTCTTACTTTCCCACCTACACATACACTTTTTTGTTATATACATTTTTTGCTATATACATAACATGCATGTAGAAGTGCATTACAAATATTAATCCCTGTTTTTCTCATCCTCAATTTCAGTTGTGCCCCCTGGTGGCTGTGAGTGGTTACTACATATCAGTTCCTCACCTTCTGCCTCGTCACTGTCTTCCTCCGCCATGTCTGAGGAAATAAAATCATGTTTTTAGTATTTAACACAAATCTCACATCACCTACACACTCTATTACCAAATAAAAACATAAAATAACACTGCACTTACCCAAACTCTGTACTCGGACCTCTGCTCTCACTTCATTTCCTTCATCTGTCAATCAGACGCTCTGGTTACGCTCCCATCACACACAACACATTTAAAGCACTTTTCCCAGGACTGAGGCATGTTCTAACTGATATTATTAAAGATATATTCTAGTTAAAAGTCAAATTCACACAATTGTGTCCTCACTCAAAACGTGAACGATTAGCAGAGATATATTTGATGTCTGATGTTTGCATCGCAGGGTTTCATAAGACTGTGATATAAATTAAATCAAACTGGATCGAAAGGACCAATAGATTTTTGAAGAACACAAGGGGGTTTTTTTAAGCACAGTTTTTATAATTTTTCAAAAGATACGTTGAAACATCACAGAGCAATATTTCAATGTATTTAAAGGTGCATTAGGTAAAATTTGGAAAAAATAGGCCTCTAATGGTTAAGTGGATGATGGGCGGAGTTGAATAAGATTTGAATGATACTTTTACTCATTTAACCCAGCCTCATTTACACCAAGCTCCGCCCCCAGAATTTAGGTGACTCAACTAGAATTAGCATTTTTATGGCAGGATCTAAAGCTAAAAGCTAAACTTTATCATTCTGAAGAAAGTAATTTGTTCTTTTTTTCTTTTTAAAGTAATTGGATTTAATACATTGGTATTTTGAGAGAATAGACGATATTTCAGTGTCTCCATGACGATAATATTGTTATATACAGTATATGGTATTACAGTTAAGACGTTGTACCTTCAGTCTTCTCCTCTTTTGTACTCTGAGTCTCAGCGTCTCGTGTCATTTCTGTATAAAATAAATGAAGCACTGGTCATTCTAGAAATGAATAGTTCATGGAAAGTTATCCAAGCCCTTATATGATCAGCTTGAACCCTTTCTCGCAGTACACAGGCGTCAGCAGAATGGAAATTGACTTATCGGACATTTTCAATCAGTATAAACAAATGAATTATTTTATCTCTGCATGTCTGTTATGAGATTAGCCAGGACACTGTTGGGTTTCTGTGTGTAGAGTATCGTGACTGTGTGTTTAGCTGCTGGTGAGCAAATGGGAAAGTGACGGAGTGTGAGTCCCCTGCTGGGCAAACAATATACACATCTCCACAATAACATTGGTGCAGAGATAAAACGACAGTACAACTAAAGCTATTTTGATAGTAAGACACTGTATACAACTGAAAATAAAATTGTAATATTTAAACCTAGTAGGTTAGGTAAAAAAAAAAAAAAAAAAAAACTTACAAAAAACTGTAAAGTCTTAAAGCCCACAGTATTTACTTTCATATGAGACATAACCATTAATGAGGAGTCACAAATAAATACGACGCTGAACACGAGTATCCTCAAAACGGCTGGAAATTCCTCTCTTTTGGCTTCTGATAAAAAGAGTTAAAGTCGTATCTCTAGGTTTCAGGGCCATCTGGTGGCTGTGAAGGAGTTTATACTCCACGCTGTCTTACCTTCACTGACTGAAGAGACCGTGGGGTTAAACTTCTGCTCAGGTTTCTCTCTTACAGCCTCTGCAAAAAAACAAAACAAAACTATTATACACTCTTTATTCTTATGTATAGCATCGTCTATTATCATATATAGACAGTCAATAGAATTGAATAAAATAGTAATTATACTCTGGCTTAATGTTTTATATGAATTCTCAGATATTAAGAGATAAAGCATGTAACTCACTCCCGAAGCAGTTGTCATGTGCCATTCGTTCCTCTGCAAGCCAATGAAGAAATATTTAAATAAGTGAATATCCTTAACAACAGCATTATACATATAACTCCTTATACCACAGCGCTCCTGAACGGGCGATTCTGATTGGTCAGAAGGTGTTGATTAATTTTCTGTAACAGCAGCTCTGACAGTAGTGCTGGCTGTGATCATATTAATGCACTTTTCATTTCTACAGTGAAGCTTCACATACTCTAAGCTTAATAATAAAAAGCTTGTTATTTAACAAATAAAAACATTAAATTATAAATATGGTGAAGTTCTCTGTAAGGAGCTGATTAGTTAACATTTATGGGAGGAGTCTCCAGTGTTCGTGCTCTGTAACTGCACGTTTTCCTCCGTAGGAAAGTCTCCAGGACATGAAGAAGGTTCATGTAACATGACTTCATTTTCATTTCATGTTCATGAATTCATGTTCATGTTCATGTTCAGTAACATGACTAGATGCATTTATTTTGAAGTCTTATTTTTTTTAAAAAAGAAAGAGAGAGGCTGGTGAGGGAATGATGTGTGTATTAAATGTAACTATAACTGGATAAAAAGTACAGTATCATGTGGTGGTGTTTAATTAAGAACAAAATTGAATTGTTGGTGAATTGCTGTGGCTTCATCAGATGATCCTGTCATTGATTATTTTCCTATAACAGCACATCCACATGAGTTTTATTCCTTATTTATAACAGTGTGAGCGCTACTATTCAGCTTTATAACTACTTACCTTCCGATTCTGCTTCATCCTGAGTCTCATCTGGAAAAAAGGGAAAGAGTTTCAGTTTCTCAGTCATGAAGCTCAATTCAAAGTGCTGCTTGATTGAACTGACTACACAAAACCTGGACACATACAGATAACTGCACAGGTTTACACACCCTTAGGAGAAAATTATAAATATAACTTTCTAGCAACAAGACTTTTAGTGTGTTATATATGTGTGTGTCTGTGTGTGTGTTCCTTCATTATTGTTTCATGAACGTTTCTCAATAAAGCAGGTGCAACTTTGTCGTTAAAGAAGTACGAAAATGACATGACATACCTGATTTCTGCAGGTCACTAATCTCCACTGATTTATTTAAAAAAAAAAAAAAAAAAAAGATAAATGAATCATGCTCATTATTACATTTGAATCTATGACAATAGAAAAAAAAAAAAAAAGAAGTGAAGTGGTTTTTATGTAGAAACAGTATTACCTCTCTCATCAGAGACATCCTCTTTCGCAGAAACATCCAGGGATGCAGAAAACACTGCAAATACAACACACAATCATTCATAGATCATTTTCTGTTTACTTAAATCTTGCACTTTATAAAGTCTGGTACAGTAAAAGAATCACGGGCTGTTTCGCAATCATGGTTGTCTTTTTGAATAACACCAACTAACTCCTGCAACTAGGTCCAGT
>JAOTRR010000010.1:24612574-24627702 GCA_028570945.1 Gogo arcuatus | reverse complement strand
ATTGTACAGAGTGGTTACGTGAGTTACTGTAGCCTTTCTGTCAGCTCAAACCAGTCTGGCCATTCTCTGTTGATCTCTCTCATCAACAAGGCGTTTCTGTCCACAGAACTGCTGCTCACTGGATGTTTTTTCTTTATTCAGAACCAAAAATCTCAGTTTTCGCATCATGAAAGTTCATTCCCATCCCTATTCAGAAGCATATTAAAGAGGAATTTCTCAAAAATGTTAATATTTGTTGGACTTGAGTCAAATTTTATACTGAAAATGTACAAAGCACATGATGATTTCTTGGTTAAACAATACAGAAAGGATTTTCTAACAGGTTTTCTGTCTTCACAGTGAAATAAACATCTTAATTCTATTCTTAACAATAAAAAAGGCTACTTTTTTGGGTTTGATTTGATTAAATATGCAAATTGATACATTTAAATATGCACATAAATGCATGTTTAATTAGATGAAGCCTGATTTGCGTTCATTTCATTCAACAGGAAAAAAACCTGGCAAGAATATCAGCAATTAATTGGTGAATTTGTTATTTATTTATTTATGTGACTCTATTAAACTTTTTTTTTATTTTAAAATAATTTAAAATACTTTTCCCACCAGATATTTTTACAACACGTATAAAAGTAATGGAGGTGAACTGAACTGTTACTCTTTATCTACCCAAAAACAGCGTAGGAAATATAACGAAAAGGTAAATAACATACGTCCCAAAACATTATTTTGCTAATTACATGATGTGAATTAATATGAAATTCATTATAAGATTAAGTTTGATTCTCACCTGGAATTCCACTGGAGGAAGAAACTCTGCGATGCTAAAACTAATCAGGCTGAAATTTCTTCTCACACTCCACAACACAAAGCTCCACACACCGCTCACTGAGACTTATTTACAACGAAATTACACATTTAACAATTCTGTAACAGTCTAATTTATACAGTATACATGCCTAGAAAACCCAAAGGTCGCTAATATTGAACAAAAGCAAACACCAACAAACAACAGTTTCTCTCTGATTTTTACTGAAATGTGTTCAACCGTGTGCTGCCACCTACCGGCCTGGAGAAGGAACCTATACTATTTACTGTAGTATTTTAATAAATGTTATTTATATTTATATAATGTACATTATTTTGCTTGAAATGTTGCTCTGTCACTGTCTTTGCATCTGTTTTAATAACTCTAATTACTGTACTAATATATTCTATATCTATTCGATTTTTTTTCTCCATGTCCTAAGACTAAAATGTCTAAGTTGACTCTCTAAATATCCCTGATTTGATCCCTGTCAATCATAACAGTGTGTTATTTACTTATTTACTATTGCACTGATTATTTACAAGAACACTTTAGCTATAGTGCGTTTTAGTTTCGGGAATCGAGGAACTATTCTGCGGAATCAACTCTGGGAATCGACTCCAACTCCCTGAATCATATTCACAATCGATTCTGGAACTAAACGGCTCCCCGTTTTTTCTCTCATTTTTAATATGCACATAAAATGTGTGAAAAAAAAGAAATGTGTTTTTTAAAGCTACACGCTACAAAAAATGTTTATATTTATACTGATTACATATTTTTACGTTTTTTTATTTGTTTTAATATGAATACGTTAAAAAAAAAACATAAAACTATGAATTTTATATACTACATAAAACATAAAAATGTCGTTACCGATTTTAACCACGTGAGGTACTATTGAGACACAACAAAACATTTAATGGGCGTGGCTTTTCACCTGTCACCAGCCAATGAACTTCCACAAAGCTGCCAAATCCCTTCCGGCTCTCGGGACAACTACTGACCAGCGTTTCTTCTGTGCGTTTTTTCCGCACCCGTATTTGCAGACAGCCCCGCCTCTTGCTCTGTGATTGGTTAGCTAGTCACACGATCGACTTCTGGATTGGACAATTGAGAAGTCTTTTACGTTTCCGTAGCAACCACAGAACACGACGGAACATTTAACAGCACAGTGACAGTAAACTGAATAAAAGGTGTCTAAAAGCCAAACGTATTATTAAAAAAAAAATTGGTCAACTTAATGTTTATGCTTTTATTTTATTCAAAATTCAAATACATTTTTCTCAAACGCAAAATTCATTTATAGGCATTTATCTGGTCTTAATTTACTATGTACACTTTGTTATTTGAAGTAACTGAGGTATCAAAAAAAAATTTTTTTAGCTAGCGATAGTACTAGCCTGTTGGAGTGAACGAGGGCGGGACTTGTCATAATACGGGTATGAAAGAAATAAAGGGCGTTCAGACAGGTAGTACTCCTGCCGTTTGACACGTAGACCGTCGGTTTACGTATCCAGAGCATATCCATGCGCCATGATTTCAACATCCGGTGCGCGCGGGGGTACAATGGCAACGGGCGCGAGCGCAGGTAAACAACTGCAGCGCACCTGGGCAGAATAAAAAAAATTAAAAAATAACATTACACATATGCATTGAATGTTGTTATTTTTTATTAGCTAGCTTCTCTTTAATAACTTATTGACTAGCACATTAAATGATTTATTATGATCTGTATTATAATTTCCTGTTGATGTGTTTGTTACTGAAAATGTTGTTTATACACATGCATTTTTGCAGAGGATAAACCTGATATTATCTTGCAGGTAATGTTCAGTGTAAACAAATAAGTTATTATTTTATTTTCCCCACTGATTTGCCTACAATCACAGGTGCTGCATCTACTAAGCAGCCCAAAAGGTCAAGTGGAGGAAATGGAGGAGGCAGATCAGCCACAGCCACAGACCCACAGGTTAGGAGCCGGATGCAGCGTCTCTTTGGCTTTGAGAAAGAGGACCTGACGTCATGGCACCACTTCGTCTGCCTCCTGAATCGCCCCACTGACCCGGCATCACTAGGGATCTTCCGCTGCCTCTTTGGTGAGCCGGTGTTCCCATGATTTTAGGCCTGATTGAGATGCTTAAGACTCAAGAAGGATATAATCTGATTCAAATCCCCACTAAATCCATACATTTGCTTGAGTGTTGTGAAGTTTCTAGAATGTTCTCTACCTGGTCAGTTAGTCCAGTGGTTTTCTGTGGGGTCTGTGAAGCACAGGGGGTCTAACTGATCATTTGAATGAAATCCAAAAATTAACAGAACACCCAGAAACTGACAAAGCAAGTGGTTGTGAGCTGCAGACTCAAATAAAGTAAATACATCTTTGAGCAAGTGTCCTTAGATTTCCTTTGGGATTCCTCATTTCCTGAAGGAAATGTTTTGGTTTAGTTCATCATGATTTGTTTCGAGGTTCCTTTTAGCTGCTTCGTCCTCTCACAGGTGTACAGCTTTATTAATGAACACTGTGTTATTTGCAGGTATGCTGATGGCCATAGACATCACACAGGAACGCGGCCTCAGTCACCTGGACTATAAATACCTGGATGGGGCTCCTGTGTGCCGCTTCCCTCTCTTCAACTTTCTGGAGCCTCTGCCTATGGACTGGATGTACCTTGTCTATCTGGTGATGTTCCTCGGTCAGTGAGCTTCTGATCTTCCGTTTCAGTCCTGAAAGCCAAAGCACTGACAGTTTAACCCATTTTAACTCACGAGTCCTGCTTTAATTATTAACTCACGGCTATTAGCTACTAGCTAATGATAACATTACTTCGCCTTACTACTCGATATCATGTAGAAAGCCGAGGATGCTAAATATTTACAATCCTAGCATTAGAAATTCAGTAAAGAAGTTTGAATCCTGACGATGCCACAGCCATCTGTGGCCCAGAGTCTGGGGACAGACAAACAAAAAAAAGATTGGATTGATCTTCAGTGTTTATTTGTGGAGTATCGCTTGGAATATCTTCAAATCAGATTTTTCACCAATGGAAGTATAACTTCAGAAAGTCTGAACCTGTCCAATCCAAACACTGGAAAGGCCAAGCTTGTGTAGAGAAGTGAGGAGAAGAAGAAGAAGAGAAGGGATGGGGGGAATAGAGAAAAAGGAAAGAGGTCTACAGGAGGGTGAGCCAGGGAGTGTTATCACATCTGACCGTAGTGTGTTCTGTCACAGCGACCCACCTCACCAAGACACAAGGAATAAGAAATATGACATATCCAGAGACAGCTCTAGGGTTAAATCTGTACTACCAATGAGTTAGAATGTATATACGATGCGTAAGTCATGTTTATTCTAAAATTAGATAGAAATGTGAAATCATAAAACATTGATAGTGGTCATAGAGTTAGAGGCAAATAAAGGTAAATACTGTATTCCTTCACTGGTTTTGATTACACTATATTATACTTTAGCAACATTAGCTAAACTAGCCTGCTACCTAAATGCTGCACTAGGTGAATGTTAGCCAGATACATGAATAAAACGTTTACAGAATGAATGACGTTTACCAACTACATATATTTCTATAAAGCCCTAATTAATGTGGAATTTAATGGTTAATAATACTGACCAACTGAAATAATTGTGATTTAGACTTTGATAGTTCGATGTAGCTACCATGAGGTAAACTAATTTAAATTTAGTTCTGTGTTTAACACTATTAAGCAAATCGTTTAGCAAGCTAGTTTACCTCGGGAAAACTATTTAATCATGTAGGCTTGGTAAATATGTAGCTAAGTTTGCTAGCTAACATGATTCAAACTAATTTAAATTCATTTCTGTTTTATAACTATTATATAAAATCTCTAGCAAGCTAGTTTACCTCAAGAAAACTATTTAGTCATGTAGGCTTGGTAAATATGTAGCTAAGTTTGCTAGCTAACATGATTCAAACTAATTTAAATTCATTTCTGTTTTATAACTATTATATAAAATCTCTAGCAAGCTAGTTTACCTCAAGAAAACTATTTAGTCATGTAGGCTAGGTAAATATGTAGCTAAGTTTGCTAGCTAACATGATTCAAACTAATTTAAATGAATTTCTGTGTTAGTTCAGCATTTACCCAATACTTTTTAGGTAAATCCACTAGCTAGCTAAGTTTGCTAGCTAACAGTAGACTAATTATTATATTATAGCTTAAAGAAATAGCTAAGCTTTATAGCAAGCTAGCTAACATTAGGTGATGTATATTAGTGTGTTATTAGTAAAATAAGTAGTATTTATTCTAGGCACTATGTGGGGGGGGGGGAAAGCTAAGTGCTGATGTCATATGATCAAGTTTGCAAATAGGTGATTAAATTAAATGTAACCACCAGAGTGTGTGTGTGTGTGTGTGTGTGTGTGTGTTACACAGGTGCTGTCGGTATCATGCTCGGCTGTTTTTACCGCCTCTCCTGCCTCGTGTTCATCTCCACCTACTGGTACATTTTCTTCTTGGACAAAACGGCCTGGAACAATCACTCATACCTCTACGGGCTCATTGGATTCCAGCTCACGCTAATGGACGCCAACAGATACTGGTGAGACCATGGTTGTAGATAGAAATCTGTAACATGATAATATTTTGTAATGTCTCCTTTCCGTCCCCTCCACAGATTCCCTTAAAATGCATTCAGACACTTTTTAAATCAGACTTTAATTATTGTTAAATCTCATTCCTATTCCTAGTAAAGTCATGTTACACAAGCACATCGTGTGTTCTACTCAGATTCATAGGAGGCTAATTGTTTAAACAATCACTTAACATTTAATGAAAGATCACATTTTGTGAGAGAAATGTAATATGCAGGATTGTCTCACTCTCACCCGCAACCTTCTTAATCTGTTCTGTGCCAACAGCTGCTGTTTCGGGTAATAACGCATTCTAGATTTGAGTGTTCAATTTGAGTGTTGAATTTATATGAAGCAAACCTCATTCGTGGGCTTTCGTGCTGGTCTGCAGGTCAGTCGACGGACTCCTTAACCCTAGGAAGAGGAACGCACATGTGCCGTTGTGGAATTACACTCTGCTCAGAATGCAGGTTTGTGTTTCAGTAGATTAAGTTTTATCAGTGCCACTCCTCATTTCACTGACATGCCGTGTATAATGTGATTTTGTAATGCATCATTTTTTTTTTTTTTAATCATCGTTTTCGTTTGCTTGACAGATCTTCATAGTCTACTTCATTGCTGGGGTGAAGAAGCTGGATGCTGATTGGGTGGAGGGTTACTCCATGAAATATCTGGCTCATCATTGGCTTTTTGACCCTTTCAGGTGAGTCAGATAATATTTCAGCCTCTTTTAAAAGCTCAGCATAAGGCTAATAATTTGAAGTTACACTGAATATATGACAAAGAACCATGCCTTGCTTCTTTACTCATCAACTTCCACTTAAATCTTGGAAGACATTTGTCATACGGTTGAGGAGGAGGAGGGAAGAACGAGAAGCAGGTTTAAAAATAGGAATGCACTTTTCCTGAATCTGAAAAAATGGCTGAAAAGTGGTTTGTTTGTTTGTTTTTTTGTTGTTGTTTTTTTCCAGATCCACAAAAAGAAATTGTTGAATCACAATGATTTCTGGGACCTTTCTGCTCCTAAATTGTATATTTATATGGACTTGCTCATTCACCCTTCTAAGGGAACAATTTAATAGACTTGAGGGTGTGTTTAAAATGGTATTGAGTTAGGACAATAGTGTACAGGAAGGTTAAACTGCCAATGTGAAACACACAAAATTACCACAGAAATGTAGTTAATGTTTGACTGATACTGTACTTTAATAGATTTAAGACGTTTAGTTGCAGTCATAGGGATTTTGCTTGTTCTCATCTGTTCAAGCCTGTCATGAGCTAATCAGCTGAGTTCATCATAACAACATTAAAATGTGAATCCCATGTTGTTTTATTAGGGTGATCCTGCCTGTGGAGTTGGTCAGCCTGATGGTGGTCCATGGTGGAGGTCTCATCCTGGATCTCACGGCTGGTTATCTGCTGTTTTTCGACGCCACCCGCCCGTTTGCCTTCTCCTTTGTCAGCTACTTTCACTGCATGAACTCGCAACTCTTCGAGATCGGTAAGAGGCTCAATACAGTGGGTCAGATTCATTAACTAATAATCGTATGACGTGAGAACTCTTGTGTATATAAAAATTGCTGTCATTTGAGTCACAGCCTCTGTTAGAAAGGAAAGACATATATATTATAGTCTGGGAAATAAAAGCGATGGCTTTAAATAATCAGAAAGTGGCTTCTTGATACAGTATATAGAGCAGTTTTCCCAGAGGACAGCAGTAATGTAGTGCAGTTCAGTGTCATGAACAATTTATCATTTAATCATGACTTTAGTCAGGTTTGGTCAAGAGTTTAATGCTGTTCTAAGATTAATATGAGCCATTTTACATCTTTATATGATAGAGATGATGCTTGGCTCACTTGAGAGATGAAATAAACATATCAGAAATGATCAGTGTTTGTAAATCTGTAGTAAAAAGATGATTTTTGTGATATTCAATTCCTTCCATGGGTCACAGGATTTATAGATACCAATATAAAGCTTATAATTGACACAAACAGAGGATGTATTGGGTATTTTTAATACAAACTAAAGTAACTTTAAGCCTAATTATTTGATGACATGCGCATTCATTCATTCATTCATTTATTTATTTATTTATTTAACTCATTCAGGAATGTTTTCCTACACCATGCTGGCCACGAGTCCCCTGTTCTGCTATGCCGACTGGCCCAGACGCTTCTTCGGCCACTTCCCAAAGTTCCTTTGGCCCGTCCTGCCCATGGTGACTCCGCCTCCTCAACCGAGCGCCTCGTGTCTGTATCCGAGTCTGTCAGGCAGCTCGACCGAGCGAACAGACACACAGACAGTCCCTAAACCCTCCACACAGCGCTTCAGACACAAGATGGCTGCCATTTTCACCATTGTCTACATCGCGGAGCAGTTTTTCATGCCCTATTCCCATTTCATTACAAAAGTAATTTTTTTTTCTGTCTTAACTATGTGTGCTGTCTGGGTTTTTTTTTCTCTTCTCATACAGTACATTAAGCAAAGGACATTTAGACTACATAGTCATGTCTGTGCTCACTCATGTACTGTCATTATGGTTTATTAGATAATGCTGTTATATTTATCTCTGGGTTCTCTACAGGGCTACAATAACTGGACTAACGGGCTGTATGGCTACTCGTGGGACATGATGGTCCACTCTCGCTCCCATCAGCATGTTAAAATCACTTACAAAGATGGAGTAACAGGAGAAATCGGCTACCTCAACCCTGGGGTAATTTTCCTACTACCTGCTCCATTAGTGAAACACATGGATTCATGCATAATGTGTACAAACTGAAACAAATGCTGCATTTGTATTCAATAAATGAATTATAAATAGTAGATTCAGACTTGAGGACCGCACTGTACATAACAACAAAACTGCTCACTGTCTACTTCCTTCCAGACCATGCTGTAACAGTAATGTTTTACGCTGCAGGTTTTTACGCAGAGTCGGAGATGGAAGGATCATGGAGACATGCTGAAGCAGTACGCCACCTGCCTGAGTCGCACTCTACCTCATTACAACATCAGCGAGCCCCAGATTTACTTCGACATCTGGGTGTCCATTAATGACCGCTTCCAACAGAGGTAAGGATTTATGGATTAAAAGAGGTAATTGGATGAAATTTTGCCATCAGTTATTTTAAAATTTAGGTCAGTCTTCAGGAACAGCGGGTGGAACAACCATTGGCTTCAGAAATGTGCAGAGCAAATGATGCACAAAAGTAGAGTTTAACTAACATTATGTAAATGAGAAGTAAAGCAATGTGGAGGATAACTAATGGGAGTGCTGGTACGCTTCTTTCCCCTTACTGTGATATGATACATATTGCCATGCTTTTTAGTTCCAGGTACTCATTCCCAGTGAGGCTCCCTCACTGCTACAAGCTTCAGCTGTTTGATTTTTCCAAATTTGGTCTTGGAGCAAACATTTTCAGTTTTCTACAGTGCAGTTCACACAAGCGACTTCTATCCAGAATCTAAATTTGAGCAGGGATACATTTATGGTCAGAATGGGCAAGACACCGCTCTCTTAGTAGGAAGATTTGATTTAATTTGGAGTAAGATGGGTGGTCTGTCTTAGCTTTTGTAGCTATGTCATTTTTATAGCTAACTAAAGATAGGACTGCAAACCAGCCACCATTGTAGAGTGATTTGAGTGAAAAAGCACTGCTGGTGTGAATGCGCGGGGGGGGAGATAAGACAAAAAAAAAAAAAACAGTCTGAAAAACTAAAGACAGCCAGATAAAATTGATGAATACATACTGTGAGATTTTGACCAAATACATGATTGGTCTGTGCGAGTGGCTTTGGAAAGCTGACCCAAGCTCAGTAGAAGATAACTGTAATTGTATAAGCATTGTCTTCTATTTTTTTTCTCCTGTCACTGTAGGATATTTGACCCTCGTGTTGATATCGTGAAAGCAGACTGGTCTCCGTTTCGTACCAACCCGTGGCTCATGCCCCTGTTGGTCGATTTGTCCCCATGGAGGAAGATGTTTGAGGAGATTGAGGGGACACTGGACAACCAGACAGAGGTGGTCTTTATAGCGGACTTCCCAGGTACGCACCAGCCTCCATTCTCCATAAGTATAAGGAGTATGAGTATGATATGCAACCTTTTTGAAGAAAAATATACTATGTCTTTGTGTTGTACGAGTCACATTAAAGGTATAAGGTATCTTACCATGTGAGGCTGCTGTAAGTGTTGAAGTAGCAGGCTTATCATAAATGCACTAACATGATTCGGTTACAAGAAGGTGAATGCTGAAATGCTAACGTACAGTATATAAGCACATGGAAATTAAGATTATCTACTAAACAGAATTTCAATTTTTTAGGGTTGAACCTGAAAACGCACTTTCCTTCTATTTGCATCAGAATGCTGGAGCACTGTGTGCACTGCAATTGACCTTTGACCTTTGTGAGATTATGTTGGCAGGCCTCCATCTAGAGAACTACGTCAGCGAGGATCTGGGGAACACCAGTGTGCAGGTACTGCAAGGCAGCGTGAAGGTGGAGATAGTGGATGAGAAGAAGAACTATACGCTCACTCCAGGAGAAAAGATGCAGGTAAAGGCAGTGTACACACACACACACTCACTATAATCAGACCCTCAGAGCTGTAGAACAGAGAGAACACACTCTCTCTCTGTTAGTCACAGAACCAGCATACGGTAACGTAAAGAAAGTATGACCCGCAGTATATCTGCGTACGCTTTACCAGATTTAGCCGAGGCTAGTTACCATTTGATAGATGTGTAACGTTACCTATGTCTATGTAGCTTCCTGCTGGAACGTATCACAAAGTGTACACTGTGGGCGATACACCGTCCTGCTACATGTACATCTACGTGAACACCACCGAAGCAGCACTGCAGAAGAACTTCACCAAGCTTTTGGAGCTTCAGGAGAAAGTCCGCAATGGGACAGGTCAGTGCGTGCAGCCTCGGTGAGAACTAAAGGAAGGACACCAAACATTTGTTAACATGGAGTTTCATAGCATTGTGCAGAACATGGTCCTTCCTTTAGGATGCTTTAGGAGTGAATTAATTTGGATTATAATGTAGTGCATTAGAGAGATGAATTCATGATGAAAATAAGACCGACAAGGATGATTCCTGATAAATTAATGTATATTAAATCCAGATCTCACATTTGTAAGTCATTTTACTGAAATGCTTACAGTGATTTAAAAAAAAAAAAGACTAAAATACGTCTGCTTTATGCACAATTCAAACCGTCTTTTAGAGACAGAGCCTCTGCCCCCAGAGCTACAGCCGCTTATAACCGGTCTCGATGATGAGGGGTCACAGGTCAATGCAACAGACCCGCTGGTACGGCTCTTCCTCAAGCGCCAGAAGCGCATGCAGGAGGCGAAAAAGCGACGAGAGGCACCCATACTCGAAAGGTTCAACCGATTCACTACGAAAAAGTACTACATGATCCGACGAGGGTAAGATTGTTTAGATAAACCTGATATTTTCATCAGATACCTAAAGACATTCAGTCTGTTGTTTTACTTACCTCAAAAAAGATATATTTAATAAAAGTTTAACCATAAAACGAGAGCAGTTAGTGCCAAACTAGTGCTGTAGAGAATGTTATGCACACCGTAGACACTAATTATAACTGTGCTAAGTTATCACAGAGCGAAAGAGGAGCAGCAATCAATAGATTCTCGATATGGAGGCTCAGAAACCATGGCAGTTCAGTTAGCAGTTGATGTAATATTAGTCTAGTAATTTTTCAACATGTATGTATGTTGATATTCCTGATAGTTTTGTCTCATAAACTGTCGCTGTGCCTTTTCATTGTCCAAATAAAGGCTTAACAACTGTACGCTAACTACTAAATTGTTAGCCTTAGTTATTAGCTAGCTTATGCTTGGCATCCATGTTCCCTAGTTGCCTAGCAACAATGTTCACACAACTTTAAATACTTGAAGATTTTTTTTTTTTTCAAAGAATAATTAGTTGTAGATTTATCTGAATACATACGAGATCTAATCTAGGATATTTGACGCCGATGTGGTAACGCATTACACCACCATATCATTACTTATTTTCCTATAACAGCATGGTCCATCATGTTTTATTTCTTATTTTAAATCTGAAAATTGTGATTAAGATATTTTATTGTAAAAGTTTGACTGTAAGGTCAAAGCAGATAGATCGTTTATCTCCATATTTATTAGAAATACTTTTAAAGTATATTTTGGTGTAAAACCTTTCACATATTCTCATAACATAGTTAGAACTAATGTTATGCCAAAAAAGGTTTTAGATACCATCTCGGAGCCATGAATAATACAGTTGTTCCTCACTTATGCCATAGCAGCTATAAACAGTAGTTCTTTCACTGACCTTCCTTCTTTTATTCTCACTCTTGAAGGTAAATAAGACAAAAATGTTACTGAGAAAGTGGAAACTGCAAACTTTAAATTTGTTTATTATTAGTCTACGCTGAGTGTCTTCCTAATAAGTTGTTACTAATAGAAATGATGTATGAAAACATGAACAGTAATCTAAATCTGTTATTTAAATTACAGCTGGCACTACTGTCAGAGCTGCTGTTATAGAAAATTAATCAACACCTTCTGACCAATCAGAATTCAACAGCACTATGATATAAGTAAACTGAATTAACCTTAAATTTAAAGGTGCAGTAGTCATATTTTTTAAAATCATTACTAGTACAAATAACGTGGAAGACGTGTAGAACATGATAAGAAACAATGGCTTAAGCTGTGGCCTTAGCAAAAGCGAGAAAACCCGTTTGGAAAACGAGCTTCCGGTCCAGAATACTTGTTTGGTATGGATGCACCTACTATCAATTATTTTAGACACTCTACAAGCCACTGTAGATCCAGCAGGTGGAGCTTCATGAACATGGGCAGAAATCATTCAAATGTCAAACCCACTTAACCATTAGACACCTAATCATGGGAAAAAATGTCTAATCTTATCTAATGCAAATTTAAAAGAAATAAAAATGATGCTTTGTCTCATGTAGGTTTCTAATGACGGCCATCGCGATGAGAAACCTGGTCTTCGGTTTACCTCCTCTGGAGCAGCTCAGGAGGGAATTAGACTACGCCAACATGAAGGTACCCGAGACAGACGTCATCCAAAACGAGCAGCTCAAAAACGAGATGGGACATGGGGAGCTGTGACATCATGCACTGGAGCTACCAAAGGTGTTACAAGGTCCAAACATTTGGGAATATTCCGGATCAGTCTATAAAATGTTTACGGTTATAATAGTGTTCAAAATTTGTTAGAACACAAATCCACAAAACTTGAGTACACGTTTAATTCTTGCATTGCTAGTTCAGAAAATGAAATCGGGTACAATTTTACTGAATTTGAAGTTAAGGATATCTTAATATTAATCCCCCCCAACACTAACTGTTACACACTATGCAAACTAAACAATGTGTTACACCAGGATAGATGTGTACATCTTATTGTGCTGCTGTATTTTTATCCTTCAATAAGCTTTCATATGTTTTAGCTGGCTTGTTTACATGAGAAATCCCCTTGAAGCAGTTAATGTGAGTGTCGGATGATGGAATAGTGTGAAAATGAGCATTGAACAAATTTTAATATACATGATCTTTTTTTTTTTTTAATAAAAACAATGAAGCGTAGCATTCATCGTTCTTTAATGGATGTGAATATTCAGTTATATGATACCTGGCAACATGCAACATACAATAATGTTAATTTTTGGCTCCATACCTAGCTTCTGTTCATGAGGATCCTGAGTACACTCTTAAAAAGGGTTCCTTGGTGGTTCTTTGAATTTTTTTTTAACAGTACCAAGTTTAAAAAGAAGGCACACTTGATAGAGCCTGATAGTGTAATCTCCACTGAAGGACTAATTTTTTTTTTTTTTTTTAATTGAAAATTCTAAGAACGTTAAACACGTTTAGATAGAAATAAACGTAACGTGCATCAGTCTCTATCCTGTATTTATTAGAAGAGCTGGACAGGCCACACCCACAAGGAACAAACCTGAAATGTACATCAGACATGTCCTTCAGGTAAGGCGATTAAGGCAATCTCATAATCCTGTTTTATATAAAAGTGAGACCATTTGTAATGACACGATAAATGTTTACAATGGGACGTGAATCATTTTTACCTTACCTATATAAATATAATGTAAAAAATACATTATCTTTTTAATTTTATAACAAAGAACAGTGACAGGACTCATTTTTAGAATGTACTATTTTATTGCCTTTTTTTTTTTTTTTTAAATATATTATACAGTTGAATAACAAATCATAATTCTGTCTAAAGTGCTTTACACAGGGTTCAGAGTCGACAATAACCAGGAACCCCGGGCTTCCGAGAATCATGGCACATAGTACGTACGTACGTACATACATAAATACATCACGTCATGTCTGACGTCAGAAATTATGAATAGAAGCAAAAATACTGCTCAAAATGTTACAATTTTCAACCAAAACAAGATGTCAGCTGTTATAAAAGTTGTTAGTGTTCGTGTCGTGACATTTTCAGACAGCTCGACCAAATCCAATATATAATGAACTAGTGTTAACACATGCAATTGTTCCAGCTTTGATAAATCTATGCTGACATATTAGAGTTCGATGAAGTAAGGCATAAAACCCTTGGGGTGTGCTGCTATAGGAAAATAGCTAACAACACGGTGGTGTGATGAAGCAGAGTTCCTGTTACTGTCTAATATTTTCGTATTACACTCCACCCCAATGTGTTTTATTCCTCTTGTACCACAGCAATTTTCCAAATATTACATTTTTTTTTATTTGTAAAAAAACAAACAAAAAAACCCCACAATTCTGTTTATAGTTGCATTTAAATGTTGGTCATCTGTGAAAACAAGACCCGCCTCCCCTTTTTAAGTTAAGACAAAAAAAAAAAAAACCAAGTCCTCGTTCAAAGCACTTATTTAAATCGCTCTGGATAAGGGCATCTGCCAAATGCCATAAATGTAAATGTCCTCTGTCCTGAAGACTTTCCTGTATCAGAGACCTTACTGACTGTAACAAAGTGCTGACACTGGAGACGTCTTCCATAAATGTTAAGCATCTCCTCAAAGAAAAATTCATCATATGAACAATTACACATTTTTAATCTATTTAAATGCAGCGTCTACTGTACAACTCCCTGTGCATTAGCTGTTACTACAAAAATGAGAACACATTAGAATGCACACATTTAATATAAACCCGTGATTTGCAGCTGCACTAGTGTTTGCTGTTATAGGAAACCATTCAACACCTTCCGACCACTCAGAAATGAGAACTCGACAGCGCTGTGGTATAAGACAGCCACAGTATATGATACTTTTCTCAGGGTATTGTCTTGGGTCTTGTCAGTATGTCTAGAACTGACCAACTCCATTGAGCTGTTTGGTTAAAATGTTGGATTTTAACATCCAATCACTTCCTTTATCGTGTTCCTAGTTAGATATTTTCATAGAAATGTATATAGTACCTCTACTGTTTTTGTTTATTACTTTATCAAAACCACATATTATGATGCATACTACATATGTAAGAGTATCACAATATAACATCACCCATCTTTAGACATTATATACTATTTAGAACAGTTTTGAACGTAATCATCAGGAGTCGATACCTGATATTTGGCACAATTACACCTAAAGCAACAATAAGCCAACCAATTGTACCCCCCCCCCCCAGCCCCCACCCC
>JAOTRR010000010.1:24501403-24511581 GCA_028570945.1 Gogo arcuatus | reverse complement strand
CACACACACACACACACACACACACACACACACACACACACACACACTCACAGCTGCTGAAAGATAAACTAATTAGCGCTTGCTGCTCTTGCCATCTTTATGACACTGTGAATATGTATAGACATACCATTTGCCTCATCAAATTTGCCTATCTGCACCGTTAAGACTGAGAGTGAAAGATAAGAGGATTCCTGTGGAGGGGGTCTGTGTGTGTGTGTGTGTGTGTGTGTGTGTGTGTGTGTGTGGAGAGAAAGAGAGCTCTGATTTAGCTTTAGCAATAAGCAAATATCTTAGCAAAAGACATCTTGAAATGGCAAATTTCGTTCATATTCCTTATTATTAGATTACTAAACCATTATAACACTTTAATTAATTTATAACATATTAACATGCCAGTAGTTGGGATTGGCTATGCTAAATTGCCCCAGGTGTTATTTTGTTAACATTACTTTTAAATTATTTAGATCGAAATTCATTGTTTGTAGAAACGTTGACTGATGCAGTAAGATCATTTCCGTCTGAAAGATTACTTAACATTAATGAAATACGTTTGTAGCAGTCTAATGACGATACATATTAGGACAATTTGCCTACATTTTTTTTTTTATTATTATTCTCATTGTCTCATGTCCTCACAATCCTTGAATGTCTTAATTAAAATGGGGAAAAAAGCATAGAAAAGAGAAGTGTTCCAATCATGGGAAGCGCCCTTCCACTATGCACCTCCTGCCTAGATAGAGGAACACGAGAGAGAGAGAGAGAGAGAGAGAGAGAGAGAGAGAATGAAGAGGAGGGAGAGCCTGAGCATTAAACATGAGGAGAATGATGATGTAGCAGAGGAGACTCACTTCCTGAGCTGTGTGTGTGTGTGTGTGTGTGTGTGTGAGGGCACAGATAGTTGTGTCTGTGTGGGTCAGGGCCTCGGCGCCACTGACGGTGCGGTGCTGATAGACAGGGCAGAGTGCCGAGTGAAGTCTCCCGCCTGCTCTCACACACACACACACACACACACACACACACACTCCAGTCAGTACAGAAAAGTTACCTCTAATACAGTAGTGTGCCTATGTACGTACTGTATATTTCTCCACATCCCAAATATGTGATACCTAAGATAAAAATGTATTGACTGTAAGTCAGGATTTATGTAATAAGATCAGTTTTGGTTTACAAACATGTCAGAAACATACGTCAGTGTATTTGCTTTGAACAGGACACATTGTGAGACTTAAAATGACTAAATTATTATTTTTTTCGAATAGTAAAATGATTGATTAAAAGTGACTGCATTTATTCTACAGTATATTAACACCTCCATCTCTGATAAGAAGTTGCCTTTAAGTGTAGCCTAATAAGGGTCCTTGAACAACAGCTGTCCTTATTCTGCCTTCCAAATGGGACTGATTTTGTCTCAGAAGCACAAATGCTACACAAAATTGAGACCTCAGTGTCGAGGTCTCAAAGAACCAACAGAAATGGCCATGATAAGAATACCGTCCGGGTTAAATATAATGATGTCGAGTATAACCGGATATCTTCTCAGTTATGTTTCACTTTAGTTACTGAATAACATCCTTTATAACGACAGGGTTTCTCACAGAAGCAGGGCCCTGATTGTGTGATTTTAGGGTTTTCTCTCCTTTATCAAGCTCAGTTCAAACATAACAATGTTCAGGGTAGGGTTTCTCCACAACAAGGGTTCAGGAACACTGAACAATATGCTAAGATACTATTACAGTGTTATTTTGCTAGATTTGCTCCGAATGAATGCATTAAATCAGTTGAAAACAAACAAAGTAGGGATTCATTTCTTAAACCTCTAGATTTTGTTTTAAACTAAATTATACAATGTTTCATATTTACAATAAACCAAGACCTGGTTTTAATTTCCTGATTAGTGTTTCATAAGAAAAATCTATAATTAAAAAAAAAAAAACACCGAAACTTACACTTTTAAATCTCTAATAAATAAAATTCTAATAAAATCAGAGTTTCCTGGAAGGAGCAAAAAAAAAAAAAAAAAACAAGTTGGAAATTAAGAGCCGCCTTCAAATTTCTTAAATCTCTAGATTCTATTTTTACGTTTCTCTCGAAATTGAGGAAAAAAAAAACGTTTTTTGTTGTTGTTTTTTTCAAAACTGGATTAATTTCTGCTAAACCTCTGAAAATATTTGATTTCAGTAACTTGTGATTGTTATGAGTTATAAGTTTGGGCGCTCGAGTGCTTAATGCCAAATTTGAGAGGGAAATTTTCATTTATTTATTTATTTATTTCATTTTTATGAACCAATAATTGTTTTCTTTCTTATTTCTTAATAAATCAAATGTCTAAAAAAATTATTTTTAATCCGTTCATTTTTTATACTTTTTTTTTTTTTAATGGATGGATTTCATATTCAAAACTTCGCCTTCTCTTCTTGTCTTCAGTAGACGTTTGTTCAGTCCACGTTTTGAGCGCATGATACATTTCTGGCTGGTTTTGAAGTGAAACAGTAAGTTAACTCGTCAAATTTGTAAATGATTATTCAGTTATTCACCTCAAAGCACGTTATCCAGTGACTACCATGAAACTAAAAGAAAATGTCCGCATACAGCATGTGGGACTTTAAAGGCTTAATTCCAACACCCAGAAATGATATTATGGCTTTCTTATTCATGTCGAACCAAAGCACCTTTATCTCTGGTCTTCTTTTCCCCCGTATTTCATAAACTCATGAAAACATAAAACCAGCAGAATAAAGAAGTCGGTCACAGCGTTTTTATTCTGTAGAATCTTCCAGACGCGTAATATCCTTCTAAATAACGTGACATTTCTCATTATAAAAGCAGATGGTCCTCCTCTGCTTCACGTTTATCAGATTTTATCTCTGAGTCAGATGGTGAAGGATGATGCATTTTTGTAAATTCTCTGTTTTTAATACTTATCTGACGACACACATTTAATAAATATAAATATACCTTGTTTTTATCATGTTACGCCTAGAATATTAGCTGCTGATGGTTAAGAACAGTAATATATAACAGTTTTGGTGTGTGTGTGTGTGTGTGTGTGTGTGTGTTTGTGCATTACAATTTGTTTTATTTGCCTTTAATTACTATATTTAACATATATAACTGTATACTAATCATGAGCATGTGTTTGTTTATATATTATATATTTATATATTTATATACATCTACTTTCCTTATAATCAAACAGAGTAAGTATGAGAACAAGCATTAATACTGTTCTTCTCCTTTCCTCTTTTGATTGTTATGAAAAGACTTAATTTCCTTACAATTATAGACTCTGTTTGTCTGTGTTTATTTTGCTGAAGAGAGATCCTCTGTATCCTGGTCTTGTTCAGGCAGGTTGGTGATGAAACTGACATTTCCACAAGTGTAATGGGGTGTTTTGCCGGTGGCATTGGCATGGAAATGAGGAGAAGTTTTTTTCTGAACAGGGCGTCGTTCACACATCAACCATCGGCTATTATGATCTGAATTGATCTCTATAGGGCAAAAACCTAGTGTCCTGACATGTCCTAACAAATCCACTCTCATGCTTTTTGAATGTACGCTTTGCTTTGGCAACAACCCAGACGTTTCCTTGTGCATTTTACAAGTTTGTTTTTACTTATTGCTACATGGCAGAGTGTTTAAAAAAAGAACAAATGACCAGATTGAGTTTTATTTGTAACCTAAAAGAACAAATCTGAAAGTGCTGATTGGCAATGTAAGATTTATTGTTTTACTCACTTATCTAATAATACAAAAGTAAATTGCAGCATTTTTCTCCTTTTTTTTTAAACATATATTTTTTTTTCATTTTTTTCTTTAGCAAAAAATGATCTATTTTATAACTTTAGCTTTGTTTTCTTATAGATTTATTATATGTAATATACCTGAAGAATTTGCTCCTATGTGCAAAGTAATGGAGTTTACAATAAAGAAAAGCAAAGGAGGCGGGCAGGAGGGAGGAAACGAGAGGTGAGAGGGTGGAGGGAGGAGGGGTGCCGGGGTTAGTGGGCTTTAAAAAGCCACTGTGTCCCTCTCAGAGAGCATTCATACTTGGACTCACTTGAAAAAGGAGCTCTCTACTGCCTCCTCCCTCACTGCTGATTCAGGACAGAGCTGATTTGTGAGCTTCACACTCTGAAACTTGATCAGCTGAGCTTCTGAAACTTTTAAACAACCTTTTAGATACTCGAAGGCATCATGGATAACTTTACAGATGACTACCCTGACTACATGTACGAACTGGAAAATATAAACAACACATGTGAGTTTGATGAACTGCCAGTGTCGTACTCTCTCATCCCCGTCCTCTACATGCTCATCTTCATCTTGGGCCTCTCGGGGAACGGCGTGGTCATCTTCATTGTGTGGAAGGCAGAGAGCAAGCGCCGAGCGGCAGACGTCTACATCGGGAATCTGGCTATGGCGGACCTGACGTTTGTGGTGACCCTGCCACTGTGGGCCGTGTACACGGCGCTGGGGTATCACTGGCCGTTTGGCGCGGTTCTGTGCAAGCTCAGCAGCTACATAGTGTTGCTCAATATGTTCGCCAGTGTCTTTTGCCTCACCTGCCTCAGCTTGGACCGATACCTGGCCATCGTGCGATCTCTGAGCAGCTCGCAGCTCCGAACCCATGGACGAATGAAGGCCTCGCTCATCGCCATTTGGTTTCTCTCAGGTGCACTGGCATCACCCACACTGCTCTTCCGCACCACACTGCATGATAAGGTCACCAACCACACCTCCTGCGCCATGGATTTCAGCCTCGTGGCGACCAACCAGACTGAGAACCGTTGGATTGCCGGATTGGGCATTTCATCCACGGCTTTTGGGTTCCTAATCCCATTGCTGGCTATGATGGTGTGCTACGGCTTCATCGGCTGCACCGTGACGCGACACTTCAACAAGAACCTCCGAAAAGAGGACCAGCGCAAGCGGCGCCTCCTGAAGATCATCACGACGTTGGTGGTGGTGTTCGCCGCCTGCTGGATGCCCTTCCACCTTCTCAAGAGCATGGACGCCCTCTCCTACCTCGGAGTTGTGCCCGATTCCTGCTCCCTGCTCAACTTCCTGCTCTACGCTCATCCGTACGCCACCTGCCTCGCTTACCTCAACAGCTGCCTTAACCCGTTTCTCTATGCTTTCTTCGACCTGCGCTTCAGATCCCAGTTTTTGTGCCTCCTGAACCTGAAAAAGGCGCTCCACCCAAGCCCGGCAAGTTCTCTGTCCTCACAAAAGACTGAAGCACAGTCTCTAGCCACTAAGGTGTGAAGTAAAGAGATTTTTACGAGAGGAAATCATCTCGTTTGAGCCTTCGCAACTCGACGGTAAATCTACTGATCTTGGACAAGCAACCATCGCTTGTGTATCGCACCAAAAGACCTTAAGAAACTGCTCCTTTTTATTGACTGCTCTTTTTTTGATGAGCACAATGGTGCGGTCTGAATACGCTGAGGTTTTCTGGTTTGCAGTGCCAGTCTCTTTGGCATCGCTTCCAGAGATCAGAGCCCACGGACAGCTGCGTTCCAGACGTTAGCGTCGGACGTCTCGTAGACCTCATGTGGACTCCTTAGGGGACTCGGGGTTGAAGGAGGAAGCCTAGTGGGTGGTCTGCACAACTTACAAGAAACATTTGCTCTCAACTTTGGCAAACATGCTCCATCATTTTTATCGCTTTGTTTCTTAAGCACTTGGTCATACATAGATAAGGGTTGTCCCAGTGTCTCCTACTGAGCAATTTACCTGTTGTCTTCATCACTGGGGATCAGACTATTGGAAAGGTGGGGTGGGGTGGGGTGGGGGGTTGGGGGGATGTCAGCCAAGAAGAAGTGTTGCAGCTTGATTAAAGAGTCGTGTGTGTGTGTGTGTGTGTGTGTGTGTGTTTGGGGGACTCAGAGTGCCAGATGGCAACTGACAAATGCTGTCGGAGGAGGGCGAGTTAATAAGTGGCAGCTTTTACAAATGACAGACTGCTGTGTGTGTGTGTGTGTGTGTGTGTGTGTGTGTGTGTGAGAGAGAGAGAGAGAGAGAGAGAGAGAATGAGTGTGTCTGGACATTTATGGAATGTAATGGATAGCTAACTTTTATGAATTTCTCATTTTTCAAGAATTGATCACCTGCTGTATGACATTGCTATGAAATAATCTGTAAATAAAACGTTTATTCCACTGAAAACTCCTTAGTGTGTGTGTGTGTGTTTTGTTGTATTGTGTTTGATGTTGTAGAACACCTCTGGAATGTCTTTAGCATCGGGTAGTGTACGTAGTTGTCCGGTTTCGCCCCCCTAGCAGTTAGCTCGGCCATTGTCCAAAATCAAAACAAGCATCCTTACAGGAAATGCATGTTACACACCGATTTCCCTTCGCCTCCTCAACCACCCCAAAACGCATGCAAAACTGGACGCACAAACTTCCTGGCATTTCTTTTAATGAATTGAGGGGGAAATAAAACTGGGGTATCACAAAAACGCTTCATTTTGCATTCATACTTTTATGCATTCACGAAACAATTAAACATTCACTTTGTGATCAGCTTTGCTTCGGTTTTATTTCGCTTGAATTAAAATCAGTGTTACATCCAGAATAAGAAGATACTGTATATAATAGCGATTAAAAGGAACTATATTATATATCCACCGACTTCAGTGTTTGTATTTAAAAACTTAAATGGATTCTAAATGGCGCTTTGTAAAATGCGAGTTCATTTAGTGTCAGAGTTTATAAGCCTATAATTAACGACTTGTAAACAATACTAGTGTCAAGGTTTAATATTTGAGTCACATTTTAATTGTATGAAAGGTGCTGTGCATTAATAAAAGTGTTTATTTTAGAGAATGAGCTTTGCACAAACACTCCTGCATGAACATTTCTTCTTCGCACTGCTCCTGTGTTTCCGTTTCTTTCACTACAATCGCAATGGTGGTATTTGTTCACTCAATGTCTTCAAGAACTCCCAGAAGCGACAGCAGCTAGTTCACTAGTCCTAAATGGAAATTCCTCAAAGCACTGAATATAGTCTGTTTAAACCTTGAAGTTTAACCAGAAATGTGTCTCAACAGCTTAAATGCTGTTACACCCACAGCTTGTAATCATCCTAATCATGCATTTCTTAACAAATATTCAGTATGAAGAGATGCTGAACCTTTATCTTCTTCATTAAGCCACGTTAAACACTAATGAGCTGATCATCCACTTGTACTATGCACCAGTATTTGCTCTTAATAAACCCTTCTGTTTATTCTGCTTTATAGTTCAAACCCTAATCAATAACTACATGGATAACAGTGTAAAGTGATTAAACGTACTTTGGAGTTGATTTGATTTGATTTGAAGTGGGAAGAGCAAAAGAATTTGGGATTTCCTGGAGTTCTTGGGGTTAATTTATACTAAAACGAACTAAAATATTGGAGCCGAGAGCTGGAATTCTGGCAGAAGAGGTTATTATTATCTGTTATTAGAAATGGAAAAGTGAAAATGTCACATTGCAATACTTAAAAAAATAAATCCTAACAAAATATTGTGGTGTTACCGAAGCCAACTTTTAATAGTATATAGGAAATATGATTAGTTATCACACAGACACACACACAATCATTGGTCATTTTATCAGCTACATGTACCATATAGGTCAGTTTGTACATGTACAACTACAGACTGTAGCCTATTTGATGTTCTGCACAATGTACTGGCCCCCTCTACCCTGCACATCAGTAGAAAGGGAGCAGGATGTGGAACGGAGTGGACATTTTTTACGTGGTGTATTCTTGATACAGTAGTGAGAATGTGTGAAACATGGTGGTGGTGGTATGAGTGTGTGTGTGGAGCTGATACAGGTGCAGAGTTGGGAAACTGCCATATCTGAGAAATCAGCCAGAAGCTGTGGTCAGAGACTCAAACTGATAAAGACCTAGAGGTTGATTAACACACACTGTGGGGGGAAAAAAAGAATTTTAGTTTCTATCTGAGCACCTAGATTTGATGTGGTGAAGTTTTCTGTGAGGAAACGCCTTCAATATTTAACATTTATGGAAGGAGTCTCCAGTGTCAGTGCTTTGTAAGAGTCAGTAAATTTTCTGAGAGGGGTTTCTTGGTAACATCACAAGCTGCACTTTTTTTATTGTATTAACTTGAAGAAAGAGAAAAAAGGAGGATAGTGAGGGAATGACTATAGCTGCTATAATGTAAGTGATATGTACATTAGGGACTAACTTGTTTCCTGAATGTTCTACAACATTAAATATAACAAATTTTTTTATTTAAAAAAAAAAAAAGTACATGTCATTTTTTAATTAATAGAAATTGTAATCATTGGCACATTTGCTGTGGTGTAAGTGGAATAAAACACTTGGTGATGTGCTGTTATAGGAGAACAATCAACAGTTCCTCGGCTTTGAGTCAGGCTGCATCTCGTAATTATTTTCCTAAAACAGCGCTCCTTCAAATGATTTGTTCCATACATAATTATTGATATCTCGTATTTGAAGCATTTTTAATGTAGTGCTAAGTTGAAATGAAATATAATGTACAAAGGAAGTACATGTTAAAAACAAATGAACAAAATACACAAATACAAAGAATATTAGGTTTTACATGATGGACACAAAGTTAGCAAAATTACCAGACTGATGTATTAATTGTTTTTAAAAAAAAATGGTGTGTTGAATATCCTAGTATATAATATAGTACTGATGATGGACACATGGCTGTGTGATGAAACAGTTCTGCAATAAGAAGACGGTTAATAAATGTGTGTCATCTGCAGATTAATGTTGTGCAGCACAGATGATGATTATGAGCCAGAGGAAGTGTGTGTGTGTGTGTGTGTGTGTGTGTGTGTGTTTTGGGTGTGTTTTGGGAGGGGTGCGAGTTGAATTGTTAGATAGGATATGAAAAAAAATAAGTCAAATTTATGATTACATATAAAAGCAGAACAGACGGTGATCCGAGTGTAAATGAATCGAAAACAAATTGAGGACAGAACAGAAATAAAACAATAAAACGCTTATTCAGGATACGTTCACGTTGAACATCCTTTCAACACTCTTAGTCCTGATTTATACCGTAATGTATCAGATAAAATGTCCAGTGCCATCCAGAATATAAGACGGCTTCTGTTTCGAGTCTCAGGAGGTTTCTTCCTCGTGTCGTTGTGTTTTTCCTCACCCCTGTCGTCTCTGTCTCATTCGGTAAGGACATAAATCTACATCCAGAGTTCTGTAAAGCTCAAAAAAGGTGAAAATATCTTGAAAATACTTAAATGTATGTATTATTAACACCATTTCTTGATATTTTTCATTTCAAGCTTGAAATTGTTGTTCTGTTTTCAGACAATTCCAATAATGAGATATATTCATGAAAACAATATCAACCTCCAAGATATTTTCACTTGCACTGTGTTATAAAGCAAGACCCACTGAGACCGAGGGAGTCGCCTCAGTGTTTGTTTAGGCTTGTTTATTTGTTTACCTGTCAATGGAGAGCTGAAAAATGTGCACAGGAAACACACGCTGCATGCTGTAAAGCCTCATTTACAGAATCTGTGTGTATTCAGGGCTCCGGGTGACATAAAGAACCGACCCTAAAGCACGCACATCAGGACAGAAAATTAAATTATGGCTCTGAAAGGCAAACAACCTTCTCCTGACCTTCTGCCAAGGTCCTGCTCGGATTCCGTAGTGCACATGTGGGCTGCGGTGTTTTTTTCCCCCCTGTTCAGCCTTCACTCAGCAGCAGCTGGAGAGATTTAAACCTCAGCCGCGTAGGTGTCGGATTGTGGCCTTCAAAAGTCTCTGGTTACATTATGCACCCGAAATCTCCATGGATATTTCCAGAGATGTCATAAAATGATTTGGGACAGCAATCCGATCCTGGCATTTACACAGATTTCATGGATCTCGCGCTCACTTACACGAGCGCTTCAAAGACAGACGTATCAGAGAGCGGAAGACAGAAACTCAAGAACGTTATGTCAAAGTTATTACTTTTACAGCCTGTGAGTCTAAAAGCCTTTTCTACTGCACAGGGTAGCACAACATTCAGCACTAACTGATTCTCTGCATTTTTCCTGATTGTACTCGAAATTAGCACTGACAAAATAATTGCACTGATTATCATATACAGTGGTGCTTAAGTTTGTGAACCCTTTAGAATTTTCTATATTTCTGCATAAATTTGACCTAAAAC
>JAOTRR010000010.1:24465021-24478063 GCA_028570945.1 Gogo arcuatus | reverse complement strand
CCAATCAAAGGCTCTTATGTATTTGCTTATTTAAATCCAAATGGCGACTTTTTTTCAGCCAGGCAGTGTACATAGCTATACATAAAAGTAGGGCTGTAGTCAAGTCCGACACTAAGACTACCTGAGGCCAAGTCTTTATTTCAGTTTCATATATAGTACTGTATACGCCAAACCCAAATTGCAGATTCTTAAATTTGAGAATTACCCAGAATCCTACAGAATCATTCTGGACAATAGGTTTAGGTATATAATTGGGTTACTAGAAGATTAACATAGACATTGTTTTTTACAAATTCTCACTTGAGACCAAGACTGAGACACAAATGCCAATAAGTCTGAGATAAGCCCAAGACAATACAGGAAATCTCAAAACTGGACTCAAGACATTCTTTAATAAGTAAAAAAACAAATTGCTGAGGAATAAGAGAAATAAAACCCTTTGGAACATGCTGTTATAGGAAATGATTACACGACCTTGTTGAATCCTTGATTCTGATTGGTCATTTATGGAATTCTACGCTGCTATGAATAACAGACTGTTGCTATGGACACAGTTCTGATCAGAGACGCTGGAGGACTATGTTCAATCATATCAATCCGCAGAATGAAGTCCGGTAAATTTTGTTGCTTTAATAATCAAATAAAAAAAGTTACTCCATGAGAAAACACCATGGAAGATTTTTCTAATATTAATGTTAATGTTTATAATGCTAAGTAGGCTAATCTTAAGAAGGCTACAAAGTTTATGTTGTTATGGACGCAGTTCCAACCCCAACCACAGAATCTAACGGACTATTTTATTTTTTAGCGGAAGCAATAAAATCATTTTCAAATCGATATTTTGTGTCAAATTATTTTTTTTAAGAAGTAGCCATGTAATAAGCAGGATCATGTAGAGCTCAGCGTCGAGGTCCTGCATCACCCTGTCAGGGTTTATTTCGCAATAATGACCGGCTCGCTGTACATCATCCCTTTCATAATCAACTTCAGGTCATAACAGTAACGCTGCATCACTGATTATTTTCTTATACCAGCACACCTCAAACTGTATTATTCCTTACACAATACACACACACTATCTCCTTGACTGGAGCCCAGCCTGGAGTGATGTCAATCACGCATGCTTATTAGAATATTAGGCCACACCCAGTTTTTGGCAGGTGTTTCATTAGGTTTATGTATGTCTTCATTTTTTTTTTTTTTCATTTACACTTTACTGGATGTTTAATATAGCACTGAATTCTGAATCACACAAACATTTTTATTTTACACCCCACACCCTGGGACATTAACAGATCCCGCTGTGGAAAAGTGAACATTGCTACAGCATACAGTGATTAGACGTGTGTATTTAATCTGAACAGAGGTCAGAATGTTATCATAGCATGTCATTATAGTGAATTTTCAGCAAGAAATCCTAATGTTGAAATTCACACCCTTTTAAACAAAGGACAGGCAGATGGCCTCCTCTGGGACAATACAGCACAGAATATATTCTGGGGTGATCGGGTTGCCAGATTGGGTTAAAATCCGTTTAAATACAATTCATTTGTCAACATTTGTTATGGTTATTTTACTATCATTGCTAACAGTGGCATGTGAAATCCTAAAAGTACAGATCAGCCGTTTATTATTTTTTTAATTCAATAAGAACTTAATACTTTTATTGAATATAATTTAATATAATAAATCATGTAAAATAAACCACAATGTTGTTTATTATCCTTTAACCAATAGGCTATATTTGTTCCTTGCATCCATCATTGAGTTACAATGCATTATTTTTCCTTTGTTTATCATAATGATGAACTAAAATACTGTCTGATGATTTGTTGTTCGTGGTTGTGTTGCAGACACAGAAGGCAGGAGAGGTAATGTCTCATCTGTAGGACGTTTAAAGATGTCTATTAAATCTTTCGATTTTACAATTGAATCAGTCAGAGACGTCAGGAAAGTGGAAGAAAATATGTGAAAATAAAAGCAACGAAAGAATTTGAGAAAAATGAATCTCCTTGTACTTCTTTTTTTGCTTGAAATAAATTTTAAAAAATTCATATCGCTGGAAACTCATGTGGAATTCACAAACTGACTAAATGTAATTAAATGCAAACAAAGTGACACAAAAGTCATTCAAACAACATTGATATGCTGTGTAGTGTCATTTTCTGTTTGCGAGAAGTTTAATTTCCCTCAGGCCTTCAGACAATCCAGTTAAACAACTAGCAGGAGGATGAATATTAAACTCGGTTACAGAATGTCAGGAAGCCTTGGAGTGGATGGTGCAGTGATTCTCCTACAACTCGATTAAACTCCTTAAGACCACATCAGTCAGTTAATTCCTAGTTAAGATCTGAGTTTAACTGTTAAAGCTTTCGTCATGTTCTCAGGCTACGCAATCAGAGAGAGGGAGAGAGAGAGAAAGAGAGAGGTGGAATTGCAGGCAAGGTCTAAGGAATGTCAATCATTTGTGTAGTGTGATCAGGAGTGTTAAGTACATTTCCATTTCAGCAGAATGAACATGTCAAGACCACACTGATATTTCTAAAGATGTCAAAGAATGTAAATAAGATTTTTTCTCTCTTATTGCTCAAACTTAAGCTATTAAACATCTCTGGATTGCCTCATTCAGTACGTTTACATACACACTAATATTCCACTAGTATTCCGAATATGATAATATTCAGATTTTCATACAGGTCATGTAAACAGCATATTCCGTTTGGATATTCTGAATTTGGCCTTATTCTGAATTTAAAATTTTCTGATTAAGACGTGGGGTATGCTGATATGATTCAGGTTTTAGGAGCATTCTTTGGACATGTATACAGTGCATTCGGATTAGGTGTCTCAGTCGGGATTTTTATGGCAGTTTGTGACACACGGCCTCTTGCCTGTTTACGGTCAGCTCTGTGACAATCAGAGTTCGCACGGCTGCATGTAAACGGGAATATTAGTGGAATATTAATTTTCATTAGCCATGTAAACAGCTTAGTAGGAATATTGTCTTTTTTGGTATAAGGGCAAAAACTGGCATATTTTGTGCATGTAAACGTAGTGACTGCTGCCTCAGTTTATAAAGTAACTACATCAGGTTGTATTAGCAAATATGTCAGATAGTATTTGGCTGATTTTCTTGCTTTAAAGCTTCTGAGCTGTTTGTATCATGATAGTATGGTGGATCACTGCAGTGTGATGTCACATTCCCATATACTTTCCTTTTTAAAAGTACTTGAAATCTTGGCTCCCAAGACACACCCAAGTGTCCATGGAGTTTACACTTTAAAAGAAAAATCCACCCTGAGTGATTTGCATATCACTATTCATCATCAATATGTGATCGTCAGTGGTGAAAAAAAAAATCTTTTTTTGAAAGTTTAAACTTCTTTTATTGACAAAATAACACGTGAAAAACATGGATGCCTCCATGTCTGTCTTTTGTTAGCAAAAACCTAGCTAGCTAACTGATGAGTGATGTACATTTACCTCCTCAAATCAGTCAACTGTATAGTCAATGTTATAGATTTAACAAGCAAATGCTTGGACATACAGTATAACTTATATAAAAGTAAAGACGTGCTACTGTGTTTACTGTTGATGCTGTATTTTGATATGACGTCATTTGGTGAACTCTGGGTTAAGGAGAACGTGCTGAATTTCCTAGTCAGAGGTCAGAAAATCGGAGTTTTAGTCGAGTTTTAGTCGAACGCAGGATTAGTGCTTGCTTCATCTCTTTCTGAAGAGAGTGATGCAGCAGCACTTTATCTTTTAGTCCTCATCTGTACACTCTGCTCAAACAGATCAGCTTCCAAAGCTTCAACTTTCATTCTAATACACACTGGCGCAACTTTACGTGACTTTATTTGGTTCACTATAAACAACCAAAGCTGGAATATTGAGGGATCTTAATAATTTATGGCGATATTGTGGAATATCTGTGTCAAAAGGGCTACAGACAGTCATTCACACTCACGGGCAATTTAGAGTAGCCAGTTAACCTACATGTCTTTGGACTGTTGGAGGAAACCAGAGCACTCGGAGGAAACCCACGCTGACACGAGGAGAACATGCAAACTCCACACATACCCCTTTTCCACTAATAGGGAATGGGTTCCGTTCTGGTTCACGCACCAAATTTTGAACCGTTCAGAGCGTTTCGACCAAAAAATAAATTGATTCGGAATCTGAAAAGTTGGTTCCAAAATATATCTGGTTTTTCCAGTGCGAACCGTGATGACATGAGTAGGTGCCATTAGTTTAGACAGGAAGCAGAGTGCAGCAATGGAAAATGCAACAGAAAAAGATACATCTTCAGGAGAAATTGGATGAAAACAAATATCTGCAGTAATAGAAAAAAAGCTTAAAGGTAATCAGTGCGTTGTGCCTTCTTGCTACTACTGTCGTTGTGCATTGTGCGACGCCCTCTGTTCATGACGCATGGTTGATTACAACGGCTCTGCGCAAAAACTGGTGAAAACGTCGCACCGAAGTTCAAAGAATCCTGAACGGAGCCGGTTCAAGAACCAGTTCTCTGTTGGTCAAAAAGGGGTAACAGAAAGGCTCCAGTTGACCGGCAGGTTCGAACCCGGAACCATCCTGCTGTGAGGCGACAGTGTTAACTAGCCGCTGCACCACCATGCAGCCTATATTTCAAAGTAAACATATACTTAATGTTTCCTTTAAGTCACGCCCACTCACTCAGTGACACGCCCACTCACACAGTGACACGCCCATTCATTCGGTGACACGCCCAGTCGCTCAGCGACACGCCCACTCACTCAGTGACACGCCCAGTCATTCGGTGACACGCCCACCTTTTCCCTATTACCACGATGGATTGATAGTCGAGTATCTGGCAACCTGAGGAAGCGCCTCTGAGCTCCAGCTCATTAAAGGAGGGAGGTTTGTGCATCGCGCCGCGTTTTAAACGCATAGCATCATCCGGAGCTCTGGAGATTCTGGTCTTTTCTGTCGGATTGGTAAAATTCCAGGTGTTGTTGCTGCTGCTGCTGTTGACTGGTTTCTCGTCGCCTTATTTCCGTCTCGAGGCTGAAATGAAAGGTGCAGAGACCTCCATGGATGAATCAGTGCAGCTCTGAAGAGGTAATCCACTGCAGCTGCTTTCATTCAGGCCTCATGCCAGGATTTTCAGCTCGAATTGTATTTTAAGGCACAAATTAAAAGCAGGTTGCCTCCAGGCTACAACCTGCAGCATGCAATCTTACAGACGCGACTAACAGACATCACGCCATTACAGCCTGAGCTCCTATTTATTAAAGCTGTTTATTAAAGGACATTTTCAACCCTGTTAACGTCTCTAACCCTCTAACGCTAACCCTGTTAGTGCTCTTTTGTTGCCGTGGCTGGGACGCCAAAATGCTGAAGTTTATTAACAGTAAATTAAGAAAATGGATGATTTAAATAGTTAACAGGAATGTTTGGATTTCATTTCAGTATCTATAGATTTCAGTGGTATAGCACTAGTCATAGCAGCAGAGAGGCAGAGACAATACAGGGCAAGGAGAGATACTGACCTGTTAGAAAGCAGCAGTATTTAGAGACAGACAGACAGACAGACAGAGAGACAGAGAAAGAGGCAGGACAGGTTGAAAGGGAAAAAGAAGAGCATTTTTGAGTTGAGTGAGAGAGAACAGAGACTGAAACACAGATGCATAGCACCTAAATCAAAATTCAAGAGATTCCAAGAGATCTCACCTGTATTCTGAAAAAAAAAAACCCCTTTCTTTTATTGTTTAGGTTCAGACAAAAGGATGTAGGAAGGAAAAGATTTTTCTTTCTTGTTTTTTTTATTTATGTATTTATTTATTTAACCAAAGAAAACCCTAGAAAAGGACCTGAGAAAAGAAAGAAGAGAGAAGGAAAAGTTCAGGACAAGATTTGGTTGGTTGCTCCATAAAACAGGCTCTCCAAGGACAAAAGAGAGACACAAATCCTCCTGATTTTAAAAAGAGAGCAGTTTTATCACAATTATTTAATCTTTTATTTAACCATTGAGATTTTTTTTAAAAAAATCTTTTTTCAAGAATACCAAGAGAGCAGCACACATTGTTACAGCAGTAAAATAGACAAATCCAGCTGTCACACAGTACAAATAAGTGAACATACTGTAATATCCAGTTTCTATACAATACAGGATCATGCATAAACATGAACAATTTCAAAATGATTCCAGAGCAAATTTAGGAGCCATCATATTGACCAAGAGCTCTGTTTTGTCAATCCTTTAAAATGGACCTAAATTCCCCCATAGTAACCAGCTGTGTCAATTTCACTTCCTTCTGTACATTATTCCAGGAGAAAGGAGCAGTGGATTTGAAAGCTTTTGTGCCTAATTCTGCTCTGATTCTAGGGACAAACACTTGCAAACTATCGTGAGAGTGCAGACCATACTGATTTGGGGTTTTTACACATGCAATTGATGCATTGATTGATGCAACGCATTGATTTCAGAAAAAAGAGGAGTACAAACAAACTAGAAAGGAAAGGGAGAAGCAGTTAATTCGAAAGCTCATAGCGGGAAAAATAATTCAAAAGTACAAGCTGCAAGCATATGGACAGATGAAGCTAGGCATGTACTTGGAGAAAATGCTCAGGTGAAGTTCCAGATCAATTCAAATGAGCGAAATTCCACTGTACATATCAAGAGGTTTAAAACAGTGACGTAGCGGTTTATGAAAGAGTCAGTGTGAATTTTTGGCTGAGAATGCACAAGTATCTATTTCTTACACTCTGTTCTCCTGTCTTTGTCCATTCTGGGTCATGCATCCAACATCTCAGACAGACACTTATGTGTAAACTGCATGAAAAGTTAGGTTTTGTGTCAGAGAAGCTTTTCCAGATGCATCTCATAAGTGTTGTAGTACCTGAGACCGGTCTCCAGACCGCTTTTTGAAGGTCTCGGTCTCGTCTCGGAATCAATCGCATTTTTACTCAGTCTTGTCTCAGTCTCAGACATGGAGGACTCGGGATTTTATTTCACGACCGGTCAAAACCACAACTGCAGGGTTTTCACTAAATTGCCTGTACATTGTCTGATTTATTTGTTACATCTTTACTGCGACTAGATGTAAAATTTCCTGCTTCAAATGCGACCAATAACGTGACTCATTGCTAATTTGAAATTTTTCTTCCTGTTTACGGCCGTCACCCCACCCCACCCCCCTTCACACCCACTGGTCTGGTCCTGGTCTTGGTCTTGACTCGGTCTCGCCCTGTCTTGGTCTTGGTCTCGCCCTGTCTTGGTCTTGGTCTCGCCCTGTCTTGGTCTTGGTCTTTACTTGATCTCCAATCCTTCAAGGTCTTGGTCTTGTCTAGGTCTCGATACACTTTGGTCTCGGTCATGACTTGGTCTTGGTTTAGGTGGTCTTGATGACACTATCTCATAATAAGAACCATCCTGGAAAGCCTTACTGCAGACTAAAACCTGCAAGAATGGAGAGTGCAAAGAATGCAGATTGAAAACCTTTGCAATCAACAAAACTTATGAGGGATTCCACTTGAGTCTCTGTGACACAATGGATGAAAATGGTCTCATTGAGCTGTTCAACTGCATGCTTGCAAAATTCAAAAAACATCCACTCAACATTCATCAGCTGTTCTCTTTTTGCCAAGAACTCAACAGGAATCTCTGAAGCTATACGGCACAGAACTATTCATGCAAGTAAGTACAGCGGAGAAATTCAGGTTGTGCACTTTTGCCTGCTCATGAGAGCCACCATACTGCATCCAGGTGTACTGTATGTAGGAGAAGAAGGTGAACCAGGTGTTTTTGTTCAATCTCCTTAATCACACTGAAAGGTCCTCCAGGAACATGGCACCATCTTGACCACCCAACATCTTGCTGTGTCCACACTACGCTTTTAGCTACGGTTCCTGAACCGATACTGACAAAAAGGCAACTTCTTTTTGTTCAGCAAAACATTGGAGAAAAAGGGCTTCAAGGCAGTGACACGGACATTTTTTGGAAGCCAGTCATGGCAATAGAGCACCCAGTGGTGTTTGGGTCAGCACTGGGCATGATGTACCTAATGCAATGAAACCCTTCAAGGCTCTTGATAAGATTAACACCTCCGTAAATCTGGTCTGTGTGATAAGTGAGTCAATTAATGACGCCACTGAAAATATGCCAGAAAACATTCCATCTGTTCCACCAACATTCATATCAAGTTGTAACAACACATCCAGCACAGCTGATCTATCGTCATGTGAGCTGCATGTGTGCCGCTGCAAAGGTACTCCAGTGCACTTGTTCCAACACACAGGAGTGCACTTTCAAGGAGACTAAAGCATCTTCCTTTTCATCAGAAATTAAATTCCTGATAGCCAAGAAGTACTTGGAAAATGGTGCATTATAAAATATGAGAAAGATCTGTACCCAGGAATAATTATGGCCACAGAAGAAGGCTACGCACAAGTGAAACGTTTGCACCGTACAAGAGCGAACCATGTCATCTGTCCCCTTCAGTAAGGGAAGACCAGATATGATGACCAGATATTAATTCCAACACCAAGGTCTGTTACTCCGCCCATGTGAAAGTTGACCGAGACACGCAGTACGGTCTGAGCTACAAAATTATAAATCAGCGCTTCAGAAAAAAATGAAGTGAAGGTACCTGAAATATAGTTCCTACATTTTGTTAGTTTTCTAATTAACATCTTTTGAATGATTTAAATCATCTGAAATTTATAGTTTTTACTTAATTCATCATATTTTAGAAATGTTTGAATGTTTAAAATTTCATTTGAATGTTGCATTTCAAGCATTAATGTTTTTAAATATTTCCATTTGCTTAGCCAAAATATTTCCATGTTTGAAATGTGAATTATTAATGAAATGTCTACACACTGTATAGTTTTTAGTGTTATGCAGATTCATTAGAATTTGCTTTTTTTTTTTTTTTTTTTTTTTTTTTTTTTTAGAATTTCTCAATTGTCATTTGTTTTGATTGCAATAAAATATCATTCTGTTGCTCAGAACCTTTTAAACTGAGATACTTTTCTAAATATTATAAAACTATATAATATCACATCAGAATAAACTAAAAGGGAAATTAAGTGTACTTTGTTGACTACTTCATTTCATGCCATATAACCCAACAGTGTCAACCCTAATATTTACAAATATAATATTTTGCCAATACTCACAAAAATACTTGGGTATTAAAAAATTGAAGAGGAATATTATGCAAGCTGTAGCCATATGTCTTATTAAAATCCTAACAGATTTGATGCCATTTTCTCTAAAGATTCAGAGGCCTAGATGTCTTTTTTTTTTTTTTTTTTTTTATGTTAAAGATGACCTATTACACCCCTTTTCCACAAGCTGACACAGTTCCCTGAGGTCTTAATGAAATGTCTGTGAGATTCTCTGGTCAAAATCCCACAAGAATAAAAAAAAAACCCCACAGCTCCCTTCTCACTCTGTCTAAACAGCCCTGTTTAAAATGGCTGATTTGAGTGTCTGTTCCTTTAAATAATAACGAGCCACTGCTCACGCCACCCCCATCTTCCCCTGGCCAATCAGGTGGCACATTCCTCATCAATATTTATTTGCAAAGGCAGTTCTCAAGCCATGAGTGGAGATACTCAGATGAGGGGCGGGATCATTCTAATGAGCTCCGCTTGTGACATAGAAAGTGGAGCCGAATCTGAACAGCTTGTTGAAGTGCATGTTTTCTGAAATAGCCAGCGCAAAAGACACTGACTGGGTTGTCTTATTTCAGAGTTTGTAGGTTTGTAGGCTCCAGATACACAAATGTATGTGCACAAGCACTGAAAAAGTGAGGTTTTTCTTAATACGTCTCCTTTAAGACAATAACTATATGAAAAATAGCTTTTGATCAATTAATTATTTACTTGTTATTTACTTGGGGACCACTAAAGTGATGGGGTTTTTTTTTTAATGCTACTAATACAATGCAAGCCATATGTCCGTCCATAAGAGGGTTGACGTATGAATGTGAGAAACCCTATAAAAATGTATTTTAACATTACAACATGCTGAGATAGCCTGGTAGGTTTTTCTAATAGTTTAATGTCACTTATTCACTGAAAGTGCAGGAGTAACAAAATATTTAAAAAAAATTTTTTAAACAATTATTCAAAGTCAGAAATGTCCTCCGATGCTGAAATGACCCATGATCCTAGCAGTATCGTGCAGCAATGTTGTAACCATTTGCCACTTAAAGTTCTGTACAGTCCCGTAAATTGGTAGATATTCATTATGTTGGTTTTGTTAAAATTTCCTGATATGAAAAGATATTTTATAAATAAATTTCTTCTCTTAGGCTACGTGTCATCGTGGTGGTTTCTTAAAGGGAACCAAACCGCCTCGTTTGTTAAATGAGAGAACATGGAGGATATAATGTGTTGTTAAAACTATTAAAGCTACACAGATAGACCTTAAAGACCACTGTGAAGCAATTTAAGGTCCTTTTACAATTTTGCAATCATTCTGCCACAGAAAAAGAACAGATCAAAGAAATCATTGGAAGCTCAATATTTCCATGACAGTCATGTCCGTGTAGGTAAACATCTGAACGCAGGTGTGTGTGTGTGTGTGTGTGTGTATGTGTGTGTGCGCTCCTACTGCAGGATCCTACGATAGTGTATAGTGTAGGATTTAACATTAATTTAGCCCACACTAATCTGAATAAGACTTGTTTTAATTTAACATAAAAATAATTGTCTGGTCTGCATGAAGATGTTGTAAAAAAAAGTTAGTAAAGCTTTTTTATGGCTTTAGTAAAGCTTTCTATTTTATATTCGTACAGCTACAGGGTTATGGTTGAATTTGTAACGATCAAAGATGCAGTTTGTGGTACTTTATTGTGGTACCACAGCACTGTTAATATTTTGTTAAAACTCTGATCGGTCAGAAGGTGTTTAATAATTCTCTATAACAGCAGCTCTGACAGCCGCAAGGTTGATGTTAATGCGCTTGTTCTAATATTGTACATCATTCCTATAGTAACAACTTAAACAGGAACTTGTATGCTGAATGTTCCACATAATCTGATTAAAATGTGTGTAGTTGTTGATTATAATGATATTTAACATTTCTGTAAGGAGTCTCCAGTGTCGGCGTTTTGTAACGTTCAGGTGTAAAGCTGGTGAGATGACTGTTTGTTTATAGCTGCTATAATGTAAGTGATAACAGGAACTAGCTTGTTTCACAGATGTTCCACAACATGTAACTATAATTGGATAAAAAGTATCATTCATTCATTCATTTAAAAAAATTATCATCTGGAATTATTGCTGTGTTTTAGGATGAATAGGATGTTTGGGGTACTGACATCACACTGTCTTTGATTAGTCTTTGAATATTTTCCTTGAACATCACACCACATCATGTTCTTTACATCATCACTACAGCCTGTTCTGCTGTTTTCTTTATGGAATATAGACTGGGGTTGACATCGCAGAATAAAATCAGACAAATATGCAATAAAATGATCTCGGCTCTTTCAAAAATGTTCAGTTATTAGTCTTTGGTTAACAAGTTTAATTTACATCAAACTATCTTGCTATATATCCAGCTAGACTGTACTTTTTGTGTGCATTTCACAAAAGACTATATTCACGCTACTGTATGAGCACGTGCCTTAGCGTGCAAGGTCAGTGATTTATGATTTGATTTGGTTATGCAAAGTAGGTTAGCCGTGTCTGTGATGGAAAGCTTTGGCATCACTTTGCGTGACATTAATGCTGGGGAAAATGGGACAGAAATAATCTAGGCTGCTTCAAGATTGAGGCTGTAGAAATATGTTTAAAAAAAAAAGTTAGCTATGTATGTTTTTTGTTATATATTCGTTTGCTGTTATGAATTGTGAATTTTCAGTTTTCCAAAACTAATTTCAGGCCTCAGGGTCAAGGTTTAATTATAATAATTATGATATCATGAAAATACTATAACATTCACCTGACAGTGCTATAAATAATAGTGATGGACCAGAGTTTAAAATGTGAATCTGAACTGGCAACCCTGCAGGAATAAGTGACACCAATCTGGCAACCCTTGTTCTGCTGTAGATCGGGTTTTGTTTTATCCCCCCGGCTGCAGTAAGATGGGTTCGAGCTTCAGGAGCGAGGAGATGTGCTTGGCACAGCTCTTCCTGCAGTCTGCTTCAGCATACGACTGCATCAGCGAGCTCGGGGAAATGGGCCTCGTCCAATTCCGAGATGTGAGTGCAAACTTCCTTCTTCTTGGGCTGTCTACTGGGGTGTGCTTCTTACAAGGAGGGAATAGAATATGCTTCTGGGTCATGCATCTTCAGGATTAGCATTATATGCATAATGTATGCAAATGTTGCACCCGTAGGATTGTTGTGGGAGCGCTTTGCATTGTGGGATACGGTGCCCTGTTCTGACGAGCAAGCAGTTTGTTCATGTCCCATCAATTGATCAACAGAATGTGGCACAAATCTAAAAAGCCTCTGTTTAAAAGCCTGTGTTTTCTAGGATGCCTGCGGTGCTTTGGCACAGATTAACACCCTTCTGTGGTTTCTGTGTGTGTGTGTGTGTGTGTTTGTGTGTGTGTGTGTGTGTGTGTGTGTGTGCGCTCAGTTTCCCCTGTTCTTACACACTTTAGTTCAGAGTGAATAATCAAAAGTAATATCATGGCTATCAGTTCATCTCCTTATAGCTTCCCATTTTCAAAGAGAATATATTTTCTCACAATGTAAACACAGGTCTAAATCAGGCCAACATCTTTGTACTGTGTAATGTACTGTGCTGTTGAAACATAACCATGACAACGATCCTAAATAACGTTTTAGGCCAGACTATTTTTATTATGAATATTTATAGGCTACAGTGCATAATCATGTTTTAATTAAATGCAAGAAGAAGAGAGCGGGATAACGCCCTCCAGTTGTTGCCATAGCAACAGTTGTATATGGTCGGCTAGTGTTATATTAAAAGTTAGCAAAGTAAAATGACCATTTTGATATCATTCAGTCATGAAGGAAATTTTAATGTTGATACTCTGGGCAAAATCAATATTTAGTCATAATTTTAAGTA
>JAOTRR010000010.1:24422129-24444583 GCA_028570945.1 Gogo arcuatus | reverse complement strand
GGGGGTGTGAATGCAACTCTGGATGGAAATAAATGTTGTGATGTTGCATAACACTGTCAAAACAATGCCATGGCTAATGCATGTTGTAATCAAAGCTAAAGGCGGTCCAAAGAAATATTAGTGTGCGTGACTTTTTTTTTTTTTTTTTTTTTTGGTCAGGCAGTTTATATACAGTACATTTTACATTTGTTTAAAAAAAAGGTTACTGGTCAACGTGGCAGGTAAATTAAAGGAATTTCCTGTCAGGCCAGGTATAACATTTGTGGTGTGTGTGTGTGTGTGTGTGTGTGTGTGTGCAGTTTGATTTTGGAGATGCCCTACTGCACCAGGCTATACACACTATCGAGTACTGTCTGGGCTGCATCTCAAATACAGCATCCTACCTGCGCCTGTGGGCCTTGAGCCTGGCTCACGCACGTTAGTATACACACACAAGAAAATGTGGTTATCAATTAATAATAATTAGTAATATTATTAACAACATAATATTAAACATAGTGTCCATATGTAAATATAATTGTTAGCATTTGGTATCTGTTATTAAATGTGTGATGTACTGCTTTTCTTTTTTTTTGCTGTGTGTGTGTGTGTGTGTGTGTGTGTGTGTGTTAGAGCTCTCTGAGGTTCTGTGGACCATGGTTCTGCGTATAGCTCTGAGAATAAGCTCTCGTCTCGGCGTGCTCTTCCTCGTTCCCGTCTTCAGCATTTTTGCTGTCCTCACTGTCTCTATCCTGCTGCTGATGGAGGGACTCTCCGCCTTCCTGCATGCCCTGCGCTTGCACTGGTACACACGTGTACACACACACACACACACACAAAATTATATTTCTCCAAGAAGACTTGATCATTCTTTACTCCAATGTGTTTTTATTGAATGAAAGCAACATTGATGACAACAAAACCTATAGAGAACCCTGTTGCTAGGCAACTAGGAAGTATAGCCATCAAGCTTAAGTTAGCTAATAACTGAAGCTAATGATTTAGCTTCCTAGCAGCTGGCCAATACCCAGGTGAAGGCAGAATGAGTCAGAGTGGAAATGAGGCAAATTTCCATCAGATGTGTCTGTAAACTACTAGGAAAAGACTCAGTACAGCTGAATTTACACTGGAATTACACTTAGCATCAACTGCTAAGTAAACTTGCTAACCAAAACGAATGCTAACAGAACTAATGTTACATATTATTTTCAATTAACCAAAATGTTTGCTAGTGTATCAGCAGGGTAATAATGCTTTATCTGAGATTCTTTACTGATTACCACTTAATGATCGACTTTAACAAGCTCCGCCCCTTTTGACATGTCTTTATTTCTCTCTCTACTCGGTCTGTCTCTTTCTTCTCTATATCTGACTGTCTTTGTCTTTTTCTCTCTGTGTGTGTGTGTGTGTGTAGGGTGGAGTTTCAGAATAAATTCTACAGCGGTACAGGTGTCAAATTCGCCCCGTTTGACTTTTCCCTCCTACCCTCAGTCTTTGAGCAGGATGGATTACTGTGACTGGAACAGTTTGCTTTTCAGTTCGTCCATCGTTATCACCGTCGCTCACAGACTTCCTCGTCACAGACCTCAGTTCTGCCAGAGTGAAGAGAGCGTCCGGATACTACTTCGTCTCCTTCACACTTTTTAAATCCAACACAGTCATCTTCGATTCACACCGTCCATATCAGCTGTATATCAACGCTGGTTCCATGTGTCCATGTGACACCTCCGTCTGTTCTATTTCTCTTTAGACAACAACCTTGACTTCACTCACTTCTGTCATATCAGAGTTTAAAAGTGCCATCGAGTATTTTTCAATAGACAGTTTTATGTCACATGTACTGAGGATATGACAGTTAGCTGTGGATTTTAAACACACACACACACACACAGCATCCAAGAAAACTTGTGAAAACTTTTGTAAGTAGAAAAACTGATACAGCGTACAGGGTATGGAGATCACTTCCTGTTTAAAGTAATAGTCCATGAATCCAGTGGCACATGTATCTAATTTGCTGTAAATATTGAAATTAGATTATAAATGTCATCTGAGGACTGCTCTCACAAAATTTTTGCTAGCCACTATTGCAGATTTGTAAATCAGACTCTCACATAGTTGAATTTATGTACAATTACTATTAACAGGAAAATAACTACATACAAGTGTCATTCATGCATTCATTGAGTACACTATTAAAGCATAATTTCCAAAAAACAAACAAGCAAAATTCCTAATGGCTGGTTATATTTCTCACTCTTAAGCATGTGTTAGCGTTTCACTTTTTATATCATTTATAGACCTTTTTTTAATCACGGCGTACCATTTTACCACGATATTATACAGTATATTTAAAAATGTGTTGCATTGGGACATTCAAGAAGAAGAAAAAACTCAACAACTTCGTAGTCTGTGTTCTGTACAGAGGACGCATTGGGATGCTCCTTCAAATTTGCCAAAATAAGGGGCCTTAGTAGAGAGTTTTGTTAAATGCTGCTTTCTAAAGCAGATAACTTCATCTCAGGAGCAAAAAAAAAAAAGAAGCTGCCCACCTCCTAAGAAAACATGAGCTCAGTGTCACAGTGCTGAGTATTATATTGTATCAGGTTTTGCCTTTATGTTAAGGATAGGTGTACTTACTGGATATTCAGTTTATTTTAAGTGTGAAGAAGAGAAATTGTAGTTGTTTTGGCTGCTTATGGCTTTCATTTTCGTCTCTTTTTCATATGAATGGTTTAGACTTTATAAAATACAGTAGTGGATTTAGAAAGAAAAGCTCGCTAAATGCGTTAGAACGTAGGCTTTGCAAATTGTAGTTTTTATATCACATTTTTTTATATGTGCATACAGATTTAATTTGTTACTCTGATTGTTAGCTACATTTGTCTTGTAGATCCAGTGCAAAATTAAGAATGCAAATATCAGGCCCTAAACAGGTCTTGGGTATCTGAATAAATTTTAGGTAAGGGGGGAAATGATGTACATTTAAAATATTCCCTCTAATCTTGTTAGGGATCAAGATTGTTATAAATGTAAAAAAATTTTTATTTTTTTGCTATAACATTCCAGCTTTGTTACATATAAGGCTATTCATTCACTCACTTTCTATGTCAAGTATCCACTGTGGGTTGCAGAGGAAGCTGAAACCAATCCCAGCTCACACTGAGCAAGAGGCAGCGTACATCCTGAACAGGCCACCAGTCTATTGTGGGGCGACACACAGCGACAGACACCCATTCACACTCACCTATAGGCAATTTAGAGTAGCCAGCTAACCTACTCCGTATGTCTTTGGACTGTTGGAGGAAACCGGAGCACCCGGAGGAAACCCACACAGACAGGAGTAGAACATGCAAACTCCACGCAGAAAAGCCCCAGTCGAGCGGAAGGTTCGAACCCAGAACCTGCTTGCTGTGAGGAAACAGTGTTAACCACTGTACTACTGTGCTGCTCTGCATTTTATGGTTATTATTTGATATTTCAATGGACATCCAGGGTGTTACAATGGGATTCTCACTAGTTACCATCACATCAGGACATAATTACACCATCAAGGTACATGTAGAAAACAGAGGACGGAAAGTAAACAAGTTTAAACTATAAGAGAAACTATATTGAGAGCAGGCTGGCATAAGCCCAATTGCAAATCTGTAACAAAGTCACAAAAATAAAGGGATCAAAAATAAAATAATTAGGCTATGTGATGATGATACTTATAATAACACTATAATTATATCTCAATACTATACAACACAGTAGTTCATTAGGCTGTGCTTTTTACAGAAAATACTTTTAAATGAATGCATTTGGAATACATTGCCTTCTTTAAATGTTACAGATAACCTTTAAAATATTCATGTACACATTAACAGGGCAAATCTGTTGTCTTTATGTGAAGCAGGAATAAATCTAGTTGAGATTGGAACAGCTATATTTCTTTATTCCAGCCAAATAGGGCTCACACTTGTACCCTAAATAGTATAAGGGAGAGGAATATGGTAATGATGGTAACATACTCTCGTGGCGTACTACTTAGTACACTAGTATGCGTTTTTAGTAACGTAACGTGGGCTAGCATGGATACCTGTGTCGTCATCACGGACGAATCCATTCGATATTTTTAAGAGGGTACATATTCATTAAAAACCTCGCCGTAAACTGTATGAAATGCGTTTTAAGTGTCAATTTTAAGCGATTCTCGTTTGTAAATCTAAAAAAAAAAAGTTTAAAGTGAACAGGTTAAAACGAGGTTGTATCTTTAAATGCATTTATGCGTAATATTGTATTGTGTGGGAATGGAAGCGTCCTGTCGCCATTTTCACGCACGCGCGCTGGGTTTAGTAGCTACTAGCCAGAAAAACGCAAGTCGCACGAAATGGCGTCCGCAGCAGGTAATTTAAATTTTTCTAAGGACAAAAAAAAAAAGAGAACAGTTTTTCTTTTTTCTTTCATCGAAGCATTATTGTAGCCGATAAGAATTGTATGCGCGATTAAATTTTGTTGCGGTTATTAGTAATAGCGATAGTTTGTACGTTTATCTTTGTTTGCATAACCTTTTTTCCTTGTTAGATTGATTAGCTAAGCGGGTTGCGGCTGGTTAAGTCCTAAATGGCTTTGTTCGTACTAAACTAGTGCCCTATGTAGGATCTAAAATGATTGCATTTACGCCCTAGGTAGGGAGCCGTAGGTATGTATTTGGGACTGAGTCCTTGTTTTAGCGGGCCGGTTGGCTAGCAAGGCTGTAATATAGCTGAAGACCGATGAAATGGTCGCTTAGCTAGTTGGGTGCTACATTAGGTAGAGAGCTAGCTAGCTAGCTAGCTAAGTAAGCAGATTCTGAAGAGATTATCCTTTTTTTGTTTTGGCATGTACGTTAGAAATGCGCTATTGCCTTTAATAAATTGTATATTCTCAGATGTTAATAACAGTCGAATAAACGCAAGGAACCCGTGAGCTGGTTAAGTCGGTTAGCTTTGACTATTCACGTGGTTCAGCAGGCCGTGGGTTGAGTTACAGTTGAATCGCCGAGAGATTAACAGTTTTAGATTTGTTTTTGTTTTCAATCACAGTTTGCAATACTCAGTAGCTTGTAAGTTCATTGGCGCGTATGTTATAATTTAGCAATGCATTTTTGAACTCGTCTCTTTGTCTTCGGGACACAAAGGCTTCTGGGCTGTGCGTGAACACTAACCTAAACAAAATAATTGTTCTGCTTTTGATCCACGTATGGATTTGGAATGGATTGAAGTTAAATATCTGGAAAATAGGTTGAGGATAACATTTAGAGTCGCAGAAGGTCGACGTTTGTGATTTTACCTGCACATTGAAAAGGCCTCTGTGCCTCATTGGGATTACAAACAACAGGATTAGTGGCGGTTATCCTTTCACTATCCAAATGAATCTTCTCTAGTCATGTACGTATTGGTTACTGACTTACTGTGACCTGTACAGATGAACAAAACCCCGCTGGGTATAGGAGCGCTAATGTTACCGCGGCCGCCATCTTGAACAGCCTGAATCACCTCGGGGTGTTTTTGTTTTTGTTTTTTTTTCTTTAGCGCACTTCAGCATTACACACCAGAGTTGCTGGAGTACTGATGAATATACTGTAGTACCACTTAGGGGTGAGGGATATGATAAAAACACACGTGTATCACGATATGTAGACTTAAAAAGAAACCGCCTGCAGAACAATGCTGAAATGTTTTTTTTTTTTTAAATCAAGAGCCGATGCTGTGCTGAAATCTGATTGGTCAGGAAGAAGGCATTGGTTAATTTTCTATAACATCAGCACTGAAAGTAGTTCCGGCTGTAATTCAGATTACAGGTTTATATTAATGTGCTCCTTCAAATACTTTATCATTTCTATAGTAACGGCTCATTCACAGGGATTTGTAGGAAGCTCGACATAACTGACATAGAGGGGGACATGGGAGTGGATTTTCACTCCTGTCCTATTTCACAACCACAAAAATACTCCTATCCCAATCCCATGAGAGTGAAAAGAAAAAAAAAAATCCAGTCCCATCCCGTCCCTCTGTCCTGTCTGGGGTATTTTTTTTAATCCGTGTTAGAACTGTATATTTATACATAAGACACATTGTTATGATTCCCATCCTGTGGGAATCGTGTGACCCACAGGATTCCTGAAAAATGTCCGCCTCAAATTTATGGTTTGTTAGCATGTTATTCTGAAAAAGAAAAAAAAATATTGTTAATATGAAGTTTCTCTGTAATGAGAGCAATTTAAGTTATGGAAGGAGTCTCCAGTGCCAGCATCAGTAATTTTCATGCTATGGGAAAAATTGAGTTTGTGCTTTCTGGTTCCTTGGTAACTTGGGTTTATTAAAAAAAAAAAATCCTCATCATGGATTATATTCCTAGAACGGCATGGTTTATTTCTTGCTTAATGTCTCCAAAAATAAATTGAAAAGAAGAAAACACAAATTTTGTAATATTGAGCGTTTTTACAAGATTCTGTACATCATTTTCAAATGAGCTGCTTCCAATCACAGGTTGTAGTAATAAAGAAAAGTTATCACTGTATCTCAGGAAAATGTTTGAATAGTTGCTCGTTGGTTGTTTTGCAAGTGGTGCAACCCTGTAACTTCTGTAAAAATGACTAACGTTGAATGTTTGTTTTTATTTGTTGCAGATTATAACACTTACGGACAGGCTGGAGGCCAGCAAGGGTAAGAGAATATTTTCCCCCCATTTATTTATTTGTTTTGTAGATCATATGTTTTCTTTAGTTTACTACTGGCTCGTAATGTGTTGTCTTGCACTGTGTACTGTTTGTCTTTTGTCTATAACCCTGAGATGCTTTTGTGGCAATGCTGCTAATTACTGCTTCTTTTTGATTTTCCTGTGTAGTAGTTTTGTTAATGTGTGTGTGTGCATGTGTGCGTGCTCAGGTATGGTTCCTATGCTGCCCAGCCTACTCAGGCCTATCAGCAAGGTGCCCAGGTAAATCACTCGGCCGTACACTTACTGACTCACTCGGCAAACTGCTGTTTAGTTAAGCTCTCTTGTGTGAAAGGAAAACAAATGGGCAGATGGCATTTAAGCTTTGGTTTTGTTCAGGGGATATAACTGTTTTTATATCATATCATTTGTTTATAGATGGTGTCTATTTTAAAGGTTTTTGTTTATTTAAAATGCCAGTGTAAGGGCCTGCCCAATTTTAGAGGCCTTGGGTCCAGAAGTAAATTTCACACACATTTTCTCCATAGACTAGAAAGTTCTTCAGTAAAGAGTTTGAAGTGTCAAATCAATACCTGGTTTCTGAGTTATGCTTCACATTTCTAAAGTGTGGCCTTGCCATTATTGATTTGTGTGTGTGTAGCAGTCATATGGTCAGCAGCAAGGCTACAGCTCCTACACCCAGCCTGCTGATTCAGCTTACACCCAGAGCAGCAGCTCCTCTGGAGGGTACAGCCAGCAGGCTTATGGGTCTTCATATGGACAACAGCCACCCGCCAGCGGTGAGGGTTTTTTATAATGCTCATTTTAACTATTTGACCTCTCTTGTGCTGAGATTATGCTGCTTATTTATCAGAGGAATTGAAATTTTAAGAATAAATACATCCACAATATGGAACAGTAAGCGTGTAGAAACCCTTGTGACTTGTGTTCAGACGATTTTTAATTAGTGTGTTTTAATTATAAACCTTCACCTGTCCGTAGGTGGCTATAACGCTACTCCGGCCGCCCCTCAGGGCTACACTCAGCCTGTCCAGAGTTACGGAAGCAGTGGTTATGACGCGTCCTCTGCCTCCTCCAGCACTAATCAGGCCTCGTACAGCGGCCAGGCTGCATACGGAGCCCAGCCTGCTTACACCGGATACGGACAGCAGGCTGCTGCTTCTTCAGCTCCTCCAAGGTACTGCAGCGATTTTTAATCCTGTTCTGTTCATGATTAGCAGTGTGGTTCTCTCTAGCACTAAGCTTAAAGAACCACCATGTTTCTGAATAGCCGTTGTGCCTTATTAATCCCCAAGGATAGGTTGGATTATAGGTTTTTATATCCCTGTTTTGAATAAAAGTAGTCCCACCTCTGGAATAAGAGCATGTCCTGTCGTGAATGGCTTTAACTGCATCACTTTATTCTCTGTCAGTTACAGCTCTGGCGGTCAGCAGACTCCAGGATATGAACAGAACTCGTATTCCCAGCAGCAGAGCGGCTATCAGGGCCAGCAGGGCAGCTACGGACAGCAGAGCTCCTACAGCCAGCAAGGCGGATACCAGCCGCAAGCCCCGCCTCCGCAGCAACCTCCACCTTCCAGCTATCCTCCACCGTCTGGGTCCTACGGACAGCCTCCTGCCAGTCAGTATGGGCAGCAGGGCAGCAGTGGAGGTGCTTATGGACAAAACGACTACAAACCACCCAGTCAGTATGGTAGGGTGGGACATACATGGAAGTGGTTTCAGCCTAAACCAGCTGCAGCCACGAAGCCTAATGTTAAGCTTTTGTGATCAGTTTTTTTCCCCTCTTCATTTTGTTTGGTCAGGTAACTACAGGCAGGACCACCCGAATGGCAGTTACTCCGAGTCTGGTGGTTATGGCAGTGGAATGGGAGGGGGGGACAACCGCGGGCGCGGCAGAGGGGGGTTCGACCGGGGCATGATGAGAGGAGGAATGCGTGGGGGAATGAGCCGTGGAGGCATGGGGTAAGTTTGTGTGTGTGTGTGTGCATGCTATATTCACTTTCATTCCTTTATACAGGAGCTGTGAACGGCCATAAAGGGGCTGAGGGCTATGCTAAATACACCCCCAACATGTTTTCTATTGAGAGTGAGAGGGTTGAAATCAGTTATTCAGAGTGAGTGTCTACTAGAATGTAGGTTAAAGCGGATTGTTAGAAAGCTTGCAGGACCTTTTTAAAACTCCTGTTGTAAAGATTGTGGAACAGTAGTAATTGGCAAGCTTCAACTCCTAACTCTTAATTTAAATAAAGCTGGTTTTGAAAATGGAAAGTGTAGCTGATTTGAATAGCTCTCAGCCCTTAGCTACATGGCCGAAGGTAAGAGGTTGCAGAAAGATAATTTTGGGTAAAATTATCAAATCGCCTCCACATCAGTGTTTCATTATTAAAAGTTGATTGCGTGCCGCAGAATCTAAGCTCTACTCTGTAAACAGAAACCTGAATAGATTTGGCTTTGGTTTGCCACATAGAGTGAATTACCAGGTAGTTAATGGTCATAGCTTTGAGGCACTTTATCAACATATTATTAGATCATGCTATTATTTTCTCTATGTATTTAAAAATATTCTGCTATTGGTCTCAATTGCAATTAGATACAGAAGTGTCGCAAGTAAAGCTTTAAATTGCTGGGTTTTTCCCTGTATTTCTATGTGACTGCAAAATGGAATCACATCTTTTATAAACTATACTGACTTTCAGATGGTTTCTAAAATATTTTCAGAAATAGATAAATAAATTAAGCTAAAACTTTCATTCAGTCTGTTTTTAACAAAAACAATTTATGTATCTTTTTTTTTATTCCCCTCCAGATTAAGGGTGTATAATGGTCTTGGTGGGCAATTCTGCCAATGTTTTGATCAAAAAAAAGAAGCTCTCAAATGTTTCCGAAGGGTTTTCTGTGATTTTCTTTTTCGAAGGTTTTGCTGATAATCCAGTGATGAACAGGTGGTATTGAATTTTGAAAGTGAATGCAGTGTTTCAAATATTAACACGTTTTCTGGTTTCTGAGTTGCTAAATTGTCATTTTATATAAAATTGATGTCTATTGCCTTCTAAAACAAAATACTTTAGTGATTATTTCACCTTTTGGAAAAATGAAATCTCTATATCAGGTCTTTAAGAGGTCTGTTCTCTAAGCAGTAGAGCCCGACCGATTTATAGGGTTTTTAAAGACCCGATACCAATTTGTATATTTGAGAATATCTGCCTGTATATATTAAGAAACACAGATTTTTAACTAACATTTTCTTGTGTAGTTGTGAGTCCTCACTAAGATTACATGACATTATGCAGTTTAAAAATAAATGTTTTATTGTCAGAGTACTTTGAACAGAAGAACAAAATAGTTTTGATAAGGCAAATGTATAAAAATACAAAAGTTAAACAAAAGGTCCATTTAGAAATGAAAATTATAAATTTAGTACTTCTACTAATGAACAAAAGGAAATAGTGTGTTGTGTGGGCCTGCCATATGAACATCAAAGAGAAACTCTAAATTAAAAAAAAATAATAATAATGGGCTGCTATGCTTGGGTCGGCTGATTGTGATTTTTTGCCGTTCCAAACGTGTGTGTTGCCAACAGTGGAGTTGCAGTGTGCCCTCTGGTGTAAGGGACAAACACAATGATAACTCATGATTGAAGTGTCCGTCTGCCGTGTCTTTTTTTTAAATTATGAACAGATACTGATTGATCTGCAATTAGCTCATCAGTTTATCGCTCAGGCTCTACTAAGACGTGTTACAACTCACACAAGTGTTAAACAGTATGGTAATACTGAAGCGGTATTGTGCCTCAAGTAGCTTTTTTTGTGTAAAGCACTAAAAATGGGTATTTTAATTAGGGTAATGCAAAATATTAAACCAGCTGTAATGTACCACTCTGCACCAATGAATTGAATGAATCTCTTCTGTTCAATCTATACCCAAACTAGAAGTGCAAAATGCTTGCTCTTAGGCAGGAGTTTCTCCTGCTTTTTTTTTTTTTTTTAAAGGTGGTGTTTGGTTTACTGCCAGCAATTTGTCCAAATACACTGCATCCATTTTCTTTTTTTTTATTCCTTTAATGAGTACTGGGAAAATAATTTTAAAAAAATAATTTTCATATGGTTATTGCATTTGTTTCTTCTGAATGAATATGAGCAATTCTGCTTTAACATGCTTTGTCACATTTATACGCTGCAGGTAACAAAGTGAGAGCCATGTTAACACAGCAATACATTTACAGTACCGCTACTCAGTTCATTGTGGCCCAGCAGCCTTTTCAAATGGGGACATAAAGAGTTGGTGGCGTCATTTAAAGCGGAGAGATTCAAGTGTGGTTTAACCCTCATGGCGGGCATTGTAAAAAGAGGCTTGTGTGTTTTATTGACAAAAAAAACAACTGTAATTCTGTATTTGAATGTTTGATAGCATTTTTACTTTGTATAATTATTTCTTAAACATTTGTAACGGGAACGAATGGTGTATATTTTAGTTTAAATGCTTTTGTTTAGTTTATTTGATTGAAAGTGCATGTACCAGCTTTGTGTAAGCAGATTGTTTCAGATGCAGTCAGAAATAAGAGTAATTTGTGGTAGAGGTGGGTGATGGTTAATGAGGCTTATTAAGCTAATCCTAATGTTTAAGGTTTCTTTTACCAGTATGTAGATGGCTCAACGCCAGCCTTATTTTTCCTTTTAGAAGGAAACACAACTGACCATTAAATTACTTTTGACCTTTTTTTTTTTCTTCAACCCCTATTGAAACCCTCATTGTTGGCTTCCACTTGAAACCTTTCTTGATTTCTCAAACTCTCCTAACCAAATTGTCTTGCAGTAACCAATTTAAAGCCTCATTTTGTTTCATAAGCTTGATGGCAGTTGTGACCAAGTGTGGGTGGAGTGTTTGTATTGATCATGAACATCCAAACAGTATAAGTGGAGTTTAGCGATGGTCTCAATCCTGATCAGAATGTTGTATCGCCCACCTGCTTCTTTCCACCGAGTTCACTTTTACATACGATTTTGCACAGTTGCTGCTTTTTATTCATGAACTGAACAAATTGTTCTAGCAGAGCTTTACATTTTCCTTATACAATAACCCAGCTGTTGGGCTGCATCTGAAACAATTAATTCATTTTCTTTTTGTGTGTATTTAAAAATATATATATATCCACGTCTGTGGTAGTAAAGAAACCTCCCTGTTTTATTTAACCATTCATAACATTGTTCAGCCACAAACATGTACTTTTACGCCATTTGAACTCTACGTCCTCTTCCCCCCCCCCTTAAAACAAGTGTTAACTAAACCAAGTGTTGTAACTAGTCTGGGGGGTGTTTAGAGCATATTGTTGGGGGTGTGTAGAGCCAGACGTGTCCACTCTTCCCCCATAACCCCCCATTTTGTGGTACTGAAGTGGCTGTTTAAAGGGAAATCGCCTTCATATCTCCGCTTATTCCCCCAGCATCACTGGAGACAGAGGTGGCTTCATTAAGCCTGGTGGTAAGTTTTAATGAGAATTACCAGAGCATACACAAACTTGCTTTTGTTCCACCATTTTCATGGATATTTGATATTACAGAGGGGAAATACTCCTTTTTTTTTTTTTTTTGCCTTGCCATGCAAAGACACAAGTCTGCCGGCTAGAGTTTTAAGGGTTCTTATGAACAATTATCTATTGGTTGACAATGGGGTTGGTTCAGTTTAATGACAAATATGGGTTTAAAAATTATGGACTCCTTCAAAGAGTTTTCACATTTTAGGGTTTAATAGTAACTGACCGTGTGTCACACAATGTCAGGGTTTACTGCATTTTCTATGAAATTAAGGTACGGAGTCCAATTTGGGTTTCTGGTTTGGCATGTTTTTGCTATTCATGGCACACTTGCAGAAACAGTTAGGTTCAGGTGTACAGGTTAATTTGAATAGATTCTTTTAAATAATTTCCCCCACATTATTTGAAGCACAGTGGAATCTTACTTCTCTTTTTTTTATTTTTTGAATGCTCAGACGAGCAAGTGTGCCTGGGAAATCTTTACCTGGAGTTGGTCATGTCAGTGCTCAGAAAGTGAAGTGTGTAGACTAACTTGCTCTTTTTCTTTCTTCCTCCCTCCGTTATCATCTTTAATATCAGGACCAGATGCAGATATGGGTAAGTGCAGCAGTGTGTGGGTGTGGGTGGGTGGTAGTGTACAATGTCTACAACCCAAGGCCTACATTGTGGACTTTAAAGAGTTTTTCTCTGTGTGTGTGTGTTAGGCCGCCCAGAGGAGCAGGATGACTCTGAGAACAGCACCATTTACATCACCGGCCTGACTGAAAACGCAACAATGGATGAAGTGGCTGAGTTCTTTAAGCAGAGCGGCATCATCAGGGTGAGGGAGCAGTGTGACTGATAACAAGTGAAGGAATCATTAAATGGGAATGGGTATAAAGATCAGCTGCTAACCTGATTCTGGTCAGTTTAGGCAAATTGTTCAACGTTATTCAATGGAATGATGAGAATAAGAGGGAGAACTGCAACAAATGTTTGCTTTTGAATGACTTGGAACTTTTTTTTAAGGCATTATAATCAGGTTTATTAACATGCTGTGTATCATCTTTCCCCAGATTAATAAACGTACTGGCCTCCCTGCTATAAACATCTATACAGACAAGGACACGGGCAAACCGAAGGGCGATGCCACCCTGTCCTATGAGGATCCGCCGGCTGCCAAAGCAGCAGTGGAATGGTTCGATGGTGTGTTTGATTACTCTTCCTTCACTCATACATACAGCATTCAAAACTCTAACTCCACAACCAAGAACTGTTATTTCATAAGTTCTGTAATGAAAGAAATAATGGAAGTGTTCTAACTGAATAAACAGCTCTCTCAAATGACGACTGCTACTAACATGGGTTAGTAGAGTGTTGGGAGTAGTGTGTTCTCTCTGGGAAGCTTGGTTCATACACTAACATGCAGCTGATGTACTAGATGTAGTATGAAATGCTTGGCACGTTTTGCACACAAGGTTGTAAACCTGCCTTATGTAGTGGAAAGGGCAGACCTTTCAGAGCCTGCTGCTGTTAGTTTTCTAGATGGCTGACACATCAAGTATATAGTTTAAGACCAAGCCTTTGTCAGATTTGTAAGGACTAAAACACAATAGGACATGCTGTTTGAGGAAATTAATCAGTGATATGAGTGCAGAGCAATGGAAAGCAGAGAGTCGCCAGATTTGGGAATTCAGCAGTGCTTTTGTGTGTGATTTTTTTTTTTGATTATTATTATTATTTATATATATATGCGCCTACACAATGGTGGTGTATGTTACATTTTTGTGTCAACATTTAGCATTGCTGTAGCTAAAAGAAATACCAGTGTGCACAAAGCAGGTTGTATTTTGCCCATTATTTAAAAATGTCATTTAAAAAAAACCACTTGTGAGTTAAGTAGGTAAATAGTTTTCTTCATATTCTGCGCAGGTAAGGACTTCCAGGGGAAGAAGCTGAAGGTGTCGATGGCTCGGCGGAAGCCCATGATGATGAGGGGTGGAATGCTGATGAGAGGAGACCGTGGGGGCATGATGGGAAGAGGAGGTGAGTGCCCAAGGGGTCTTTAATGAAACCACCTCCCCCGAACTATGTGAACATGGTGCTAGATCCCAGGCTTTATGGCACAATGTAGGATGAGTAGGTGAACACTAGTGTCTGGTCTTATAACAGAGTTGTTTTTGTGCCCTTAGGGATGATGGGTCGAGGTGGTATGGGCCGTGGTGGAGAGCGCGGAGGCTTCATGCCTCGAGGGGGACCTAGAGGAATGGGCCGAGGGTTACCGACTGGTGGAAACATGCAGCAGCGGGCTGGAGACTGGCAGTGTCCTAATGCGTAAGATTCCTCTTCCCCTCTCTCCTTCCTTAAGATTTAAGACCCCTTGCTTTAAAATGCTGTGGTATCATGCCTTGCCTCCCATGTTGATTATTTCCTGTTTCTCTTGTGTTGCAGTGGATGTGGAAACCAGAACTTTGCTTGGAGGATGGAGTGTAACCAGTGTAAGGCACCCAAACCCGAAGGTTTCGGTCCTCCTCCTTTCCCTCCAGGTAACAGCATCTTTAGAATTTCTTTTGAAAGGACGAATTTCTTCAAAGATTTATTTTTCCCCGCTTGTCATTTAAAATGCAGACTGTAAGACATGTTTAAAACCTCTCCTCCAAGACTGAAGCTGATTTGCCTTGTTGTTTTCAGGTGGTGAACGTGGCCGCGGCGGTCCTGGAGGCATGCGTGGTGGCCGTGGCATGGACAGGGGTGCACCAGGAGGCCCCGGAGGTCCTGGAGGATTCCGTGGGGGCAGAGGTGGAGACCGCGGTGGCGGATTCCGTGGGGGCAGGGGCATGGACAGAGGTGGATTTGGTGGAAGGGGACGAGGTGGACCTCCCATGGATGACATGCGTGGAAGGGGTCGGGGAATGGGACCACCAGGGAAGATGGACATGAAGTAAATTGTGGTTTCACATGATTTTAATGAGAAATTGCCAGAGTAGGCTTGTTTAGCATGTTGCATGGTATTGTTTCTGGTTTTACTTTATCGGTATAATCCGACTTAATTGTAAGTCTGGCAATGTTGCTTATAAGGCAGGCAGGCCATTGGATCTGGTGTAACTAAAGCACGTTTTAGGGTTTTTCTTGCTTTAACACATCCAAACTTGCATCAAAGGCACTCTGTCAGGTGTGCTAGAGCAGGAAAGTATGAGGTACAGGTGAACTAGAGAGGCTGGACTGGGTAAACGACATTACTCTTTAGAAAATAAAAGTTAACGTTTTAGCTTATGGACAGTGTACACTAAATGAGGTGTGTAATTCTATTTTTCTGTCTTTCTCAGGGGAGAGCATCGCCAGGATCGGCGGGAGAGACCATACTAAACCTCCCCACTATAGATATCAGTTGGATTTTAAACTTGTAATTCCATATTTATAATGGTTAGTGTTGGAATTGACCGGTAGTCCTTTTTATTTTTTTTAGATTTTGTTTGTATTAGTTTGTTCTTTTTGTGCTTTGAATTTTTTCGCTCACAAATCCAGATGCCATGCATGCTGTTCTGTGTACAGACTGAGTCTGTGCAAAATGTTTAATTGTGGAACAAGCTTTTTTTTTTTTTTTTTTTTTTTTTAATATAAAGCTGATGCCTTGTTTTTCTTTAGCCCACCCCCTTCCTGTGTAAATTGAATTAAAAATGAAAACATTTGTGGATATTTTGATGTAATGGCTTATTGTATGATTGGTCATGGACAGAATGTGTTCATTTACCACATCGGTACACTTTCCATGTCCTAACTGTCCCATGGACGATTTTGTCCTAACACCTGCTTCTAGACAAGAAGCCCAAATTCTGCTTTAGTTTTTTTCAAATATAATATGGATTATATATCAGAATTGAAAAAAAAAAAAAACTAACATCCTTTCGTTTTTCTTACATGGAAGGCGATTTTGGCCATAAAATGTTAGCATTCTGCTAATGTATGTCATGATGGTCACATTTTGATGACGCGAGAAGCGCGCTTTCTGGGTATTTTACCATTTAAAAAAAAAATAATAATAAATCTAAAAACAGAACTCTATTGTGTCCACCCCTTATCTCGAAAACATCATGAAAATTGGCAGGTTTAAAAAAAAAAAAAAAAAAAATTTTTTTTTAACCTCACTTCATGAATGTTACATTTTGGGGCTGCAGCTCCATAGGCCCCCGTTCATTCCGCACTAGCTCGCGAGCGCCCCTACACAACCAGAAGTTCTGAGAGTGGGAGTACTGCACTTTGGGGAAACCGGAAGCGGGGCGACCTTTTTTTTTCTCATGGTTGCCATGGTGAATTGTAGTAATGGAGCTCCATTGATGCATCTAAAATCCCAGGCAATAAAGGGATCTAAAAAGTCACCAAATCTAGCAACAAAGTCTCGAAATTGGCAACAGTGATTGTGCCTTGTGGTTGTTATGATGAGTTGACTGACGTTTTAACTGTCCAATCTGTGGTTGGGTTTGTGTGAGGCACTAGCCAATCAGCTATAACGTGGGGTGGGTGGGTAGCTAGCTAGCTTGTTTATTTGTTTTTGTTTATTTATTTAAGAAGAAAACAGCCACAAAAAGAGTGATGGGAAACATCTCCATAAAAGTTGTGTGGTTTTAATCAATCAAGTTAGTTAGTTAATTAGTAAGTTATACGCTTGATGTGAAAAACAGTATCTTTTATTGCTGTATCTAGACTGTGTCACCTAAAAGAGCATGGCACAAATCTTACATCTAAACTTTTATGCTTTTCTTCAATTCTCTTGCTGGAAACGTTGTCCAACTCATTCCTGCAGTCAGTCTGGTAAAGCGTTCGTGCGCCATCTAGCGGCAACAATACGGCGAGTTGTAAAATATGGCACCAATGGTGAACATAATGGTGAGTGAGTCTGTCAACTGACTTTGGAGTATACCAAATAACTGGGGGGTGGGTTTTATAATTTACTAGATGTATTTGTTTCCAAATAAAATGTTACAGATTTTCTGGCCTGATTAAACTCTATGTCTGCCCATTGTTCAACTGGTGTATGGCTTCATGTAGCAATCACCTAGCAATTATAGTAAATGTTGGGTACTAGTTTCTTTTCTTTGTTCTTGATTTTTATTTTCAAGCTTTTTATTATTGACCAAGTAAATTAAATAAGTTGTACAAGTGTTTAACTGGGATTCTTTGTGTGTGTGTGTGCTTCCAACCTGGAAACACGAGACAACCACCAGATAGCACTCAGAGTCCCTCTGTCAATTGGATAACCTCTAAATTCCATGAATATGCCCAAGTGATGTCATCCTGCTCAATGATAGAGGCCTATGGACTGGTAGCTTTCTCTGGAGGACCTCATAACACTAAAAAAACAACAACCACCACCTTGTTTACTATTCCAGTTTGTCATTTATGACTAAAGTGTTCTCTGGTGCTACATGTAAAACGTATAACTAAATTAGCTAGGTATTTAACACACCAGCAAATAGTTAAGACTAATTTATGCAAGCAATTTGTACAGCTTATTAGATTGAAATTACACAATACTATCAAGTGGGGGCTTGGACAAGAAAGAGGGGATAACTATTGTTTCTACCAACAGTGTGTATATTTTCCGTACTGTCCATGATTATGGTCCGGTCTCGAAAAATAGCGGGGTGTAGACACCTGCACATAGGTAAAGGGGATTCCACAGTCACCTGTGGGAGCCCTCCAGCTGACACTGCATCATCCCCTCATCCAAACGTGCCGCTGCCCAAACTGTTAAGGAGCTGAAACAACAAGGTGTAGTCACACACGTGGATGGGAAGTATTTATGATATGTGTATTCAAAATAGGTATTTTAAATACAAAATAGGATTTTGGAATTTGTGATTGATAGGGTTGATGAAAATGGCTTCATATTTTGTATCAAGGTACTTTAGTATTTTGTATTTTTTAAGTTTTAAAATACTGTAAAATACTTTCTGTGAGACGTCTATGTGATTATCATAAAAATGCAAAATGATGCATGCAGCCTCTGAATGGTGCCGACTCAGTAATTTGCCCAGGTAAATTACTATCTAGCCTTTTTTGGAGTTTTAATAAATGTTTTTTACTAGACTGTGAATGTGACATTCTGCAGCTCTCAATAGGTTCAGTGATGAGTTGGGTTCGTACTCCTTGACAAAGTTCAGTTGCAACCATCTGATTACGTTTCTGGTTTAAAATCAAAACGTAGCAATCATTTAATAATCGTTGACTACGTGTTAAAATGTCTGTTTCTAAGTTCCAAACAGGTGTCCAATTGTTGATAACTAAATAACTGATTACTAATTGATTGTACTCTAATTGAAGTAGCTGTTTAGTAAGATCGTGCATTTGCGTATCATTGCATGAATGACTGGCTGACACTATTTATTATTATATTATGATTAACAATTGAATGAATGATTAATGAATTAGAAACTAGTTGTTATGGATAAAGGTGCGATCAGTGGTCTTCTTATGAATAACACGTTTGTCAGCGAGTCAGTGTTGCTGATGCAAAGTAGAACCTTCATCACCAAACACCAAGTAACTAGATTATGATGGGTTTGTGTGAGGCGCTAGTAAAGTTAATAAGGTGGGGTGGGACTTGTCTGGAGCACGAAAGCTTGATAAATGAAAATTTGTAAGTATTAGCAAATTGCTGTGGTGTAAGAGGCATAAAATATTTCTGGAAATGCTGTTAATCAAATCCTTTTATCGGTGAAGTCCTGCATCTCCACAGACTTCCATTAGCTTAGAGCTAAATCTGGTCTCTTCCAATATGGCGGACGCGTCGCCGTATCGTAGGCGCGTGCAGCAGCTGCTGTTTGGAACACACCAGTAATGGCGGCCGGGTCCTGTTTGTACAAAAGTGCGCAGGTGGGACGAAAGCTGTAGCTTTTTAACACACCACACAGCTGGTCTGACAATAACAGCGACGGAAAGCGCTCGATGCCTCCATCATCCGCGCCGGGAGGACAGACATCAAGCTTTAACAGAGCCGCAGACCGGGTAAGGTGATAGAGAAACATGTCGCTGAGGGTACAGCAGCTCGTTAGGAGGTTATTATAAGATCCTGGGGCTTGTTTAATGATTGCTTTTCTTTTTTAGTGCCTTATTTCTCTAAGCTGCGCAGTCAGGGCTCAAGTGTGTTCAATTAGATGCAACATTAAACCACAAAGTCACACACACACGACCTTTAGCTGCTTTCATATCGTTACGTAGGTTTTTATTAATAGTGTTATGAATGTGTTATTACACTACTAACGTGATAATATTCCTGGTGATGAGGTGCTTTTCTTGTCCCTTTCCAGGATGATAATACAGAGATCCTAAATAAAATAATAATAATAACAATAATAAATAAATAAGGCTGAAGTTACAGCTTTTATATTTTATACTTATATTTCAAATCATAAGATTTACCTTGCTAATTCTTAGAATTTAAATTTCACTGTTCTGTGTACAATCACTGAGCGTATGGACCTGACTGGAAATGGTATAGCCCAGTGTAGGGGTGTGGGAAAGTTTAATTTACATGTTTCTTTCCGAAGACACGGGCTAGGAAACGTATTTTAGTGTTTACTAGTGATACAGTGTAGTACATGTCGTTTTTATGAACCCAGAAACATTTATCTTTCCTTTATTTAATATGTTTGAAGTCTTAATTATGTCGGTGAGACCCACGCACACCAACACAGTGCAGTGGTAGGTTCTGCGGTTCGGCTGTAGGTGGCGTGAATGTGTTCTCCTGACTGTCACTGCAGTGATGCTCTAATGCGTACGTGTTTTGTCTATTATTTGTTTAGCAATATTGTGAACACGTGAGAGCTTTGTTAATAATAATTATAATAATCTGAACGGGCGGAAACTTCAGAAACACCAGGACGTCCTTCAAACTCCGCCCACCGCAGTAAGGAGCGGTTTTGCAGGTAGTTCTCGGAAACAAACCGTTCAAAATGGTGACGTTTCTAAATATATCCTTACCATAAATCATTCACGGTGATTCGGTAATGTCACGTTTCCCTCCCTCGCGCGCGTGCGTGTGTTTGTTTGTTTGTTTGTTTGTTTGTTTTTCCCTAAAGTTCATCCCAGTGATTATGCCTGTCGTTGGAAATTTACTTCCGGGTTTTAATTAATTTGAATATTTATGATTGACCAATCGCAGACGAGATCGCTGGACACGTGGGAGAGCCTGCACGAGCTCTGTTTCCAAGGGCAAAACAAATGTCTGTTGCTAGCTGATTACGTCATTCCTGAAACCTGCCCCTTCCCTATGAATAAATAATATATTAATAATAACGAAAACACATGTTGGGAAAGCATCACGTGGTGCTTTCTGGCTTCCAGGCTGTTTCCATAACTGGAGCAAACGCCTTGCAACTCCTGAAAGTGTACACCAAAGGAATTGTTTGACTTGTTGACTAATTGACTTGTTCATCCTCATTGTCTATGACTCAGGTTCCCAACCCTGCTCCTGGAGAACCCCCTGGCCTATACATTTTAGGGTTTTTCCTGCGCCCTCATTCAAATGCCCCTGATTCAAATAATCAGCTAATTAACAGTCCTCCCTGAGTTGAAGTGGGCGTGTCAGAGCAGGCAAAACACCGAAATATACAGGACACGGGGTACTCCAGGAGCAGGGTGAGGAACCTGTGGTCTGAGGAATGAACGTGCTGTTATTTTTATCACAATTTCAAGATGTGTTTGTGCCAACAGAGCCGAAGATGAAGCGAACATGATCAGCGCCGATGATGGCCCCTCCAAAAGCGAGGAGACCCGGGACGCCGGGCGGAGGAGGACGTGGCCGCCTGAAACGCTGCACCTTCTGTCAGCCGTGGTGGTGTGGCTGGTCACGGGAACCACCATCTCTAGCCTGAACAAATGGATCTTTGCGGTGTACAACTTCAGATACCCGCTCCTCCTGTCGGCTCTGCACATGCTCACGGCCATAGTCGTAGGAGTCATAAAGTACTGGTTTGTCCGATACCAAGGCGTGGCAGAGCAGGACCTGACCTCCAGCGCCAAGTGCAAAGTGTTCCTACTGAGTCTCACCTTCTGCGCCAGCATCGCCTTCGGAAACGTCGGGCTCAACTACGTGCAGCTGTCCTTCGCACAGATGATCTACACTACCACGCCGATCTTCACTCTGGCTATCTCGTCTCTGGTGCTCGGCAAACAGCACCACGTCCTCAAATACACAGCCATGATGCCCATTTGCCTCGGGGCTTCGTTCAGCATCATGGGTGAGGTGCAGTTTGATCAGACGGGCTGTCTGTTCGTGCTCGCCGCCACCATGCTACGGGGAGTAAAGAGCATCCAGCAAAGTGAGTATGAAAACCCCCCGTCAGTCAGTGTGAGAGAATTTTATTTCATTTATAGCAACAAGACATGTAGTGTCTATTGGGTTTGATGCATGTTCCTTCATTATTGACACTACACTATATTCTCAGAAATTAACTGTCTCTGGGGTTGTACCCTTAATATGTATCTCCATCCATCCATCCATCCATCCATCCATCCATCCATCCTCAGTATCCACTCTATCCTGGTCAAGGTTATGGTGGATCCAGAGCATATCACAGGAATGTGCCTGATTGGGACAAGAGTTCAGGTTCACACTTGAGTGTAGCGAACTCTTCCACTGGTAGGTCCCATCAAGAGCATATTCTTGCCTCAGTGTTCCCGGGACCATGACCAGGATAAAGTGCGTACTGACGCTTTGCTACAAAAAAACGTTCAATTCTAGCAATAGTTCGTTACATCGAAACCGTTACTACACTTATTACGGGCTGTCAGTCAGTTACCATGGCAACACTAGGCACTCCATCCAGCTGTGGCTACTTTGCGAACTATTTTCACTGACGGAACAAAAATATACAAAATACGTATTTGTCCATATTGTGTCTGAAATGTCAGTTACTTGATATTCATTAGTTGTTTCTAGAACTGTTATATAAAAGCAATATTGCACTCACAGTCGTGCTGTTGTACTGAATATCAGCGCGGATGCAGTTACCTGCGGTTGAACTACAGATGTGCTGATATAAAGTACAACAGCACTCTTGCTTGTGAGATATTGCTTAAATATAATACTTTGCGATCAGAGTGTCAGAAAAAAACAACTTTGTTTTAACATCCAGTCAGTTGTTTGCTCCTGTGTGAGTGTTAGTCGTGACAAAAGTGTATCGTGATGTAATTTATCCGAATAACAATATAATATACCCTCACCGGCCACTTTAATAGGAACTTGTTGTTGATTGTAAGA
>JAOTRR010000010.1:24369990-24380040 GCA_028570945.1 Gogo arcuatus | reverse complement strand
ACTGTAATGAGATAATCAATGTTATTCACTTCACCTGTCAGTGGTCATAATGTTATGACTGATCGGTGTATATAATTTGAAAACTTGTTTTAATCAGGAACACCATATAGTATGTAGTATGTACTAGTACGCTTTGGAGAAGGCTATTTCGTTTTACCGTATGCTTGTATATGACTAGAATGACAACAAAAACACTAACTCTAACAACACATGCACTGAACTTTACTGTTACCAAATTTTAGGCACCCATGAAAAAAGTAGAACCTCCCTCACTTCCTAAATCCCAATTAAATCTGAACAGTAACATAACAGGAAGGTGCAAGCACTAAAGGTGAGTACACAGCATGTGTCCACCTCCTACTAGAGCATTACATGCCAACCTGGCAAGAACATAGTTTACTAGATTGTAAGAACATTCCTGTCATTCTAAATATTGAGAAAGCTTTTGATTAGCCTGGACTAAGTGTGTTAGATCAGTGTTGGAGGTAAATTCTGCACAGATCTCAAGCTGTTGAAGCAAGTGATAGTGTGAGATCTGAGTGTGGTTCCTGTTTTGGCCTGTAGGTGGCATCTCAGAGGATGCAGGGCGTTTTGCTGCTGGTTTTCTCCAGATTTTGCCACTTGCCGTTCCTGCGTGGGATTCAGACCCAAAGCACACGAACTGGCCTCGGTGGCTGCTGGGTGAGTCATAGAACATGGACATCATTGCATTACAGTTGATTTATATTCAATGTTGGTTTTGTGGGAACAATCTACAGTTCACAGTCTGATTAGTTGGTGACCTTCTAGCATCTATGTACTTGAACAGAATTTCTGCGGTCAGTGTAAAGTGCGTGGGGCTAATGTTGTGTAAAGCTTGTGTAAACTTCATCCTCACCAACCACAAGACTGATGTTGTGTTCATGCAAGATCTCCTCGAGTGTGAACGATCAAGCAAGCTAAAGCCAACCTAGCACATGGAGCCTACTGTGAAGGTTCAACAATCCTAATTTTTCACAGATTGCACCATTGTGTGCAGTTTTGCTTAAGTGCTACAGCAGGCTGTCAGTTAGACCAGGACTGTTCTCAGATCAGGCTGATCAGCTGGGGTTTGAACAGTGTTTTATTACATTTCTATCACGATTCTTACTTTTAAACTTTGATGAATGTATAATATAAATTCAAGATTTGGATTATGCAAACATTTGGATAATATTTCACCAAAAACCCACAGATGTGTGACAAATTAAAGAAAAAGAGAGGGAAGAGTCATTAAAAATCAATAGTGTTCTTCTAACCGATCACCTTTATTCTATAATGAAACCCCCCTATCCGGATGGGCGTAGCCTATTCCAGGATGACTCCGCCCCAATCCAGGACTCACTGAATGGTATGATGAGGATGAAAATGATGTAGATCATATCCTATGGTCTTCACACTCATCACGTATCAGTCTGAAGTGTATGTTTGGGAGATTTTGGAATGGTGTGTTCGAAAGCAATCTCCACCACCATCATCAAAACACCAGTTGAGGGAAAGTATTTTGGAAGAACTGTATTTATCACTCCAATACAGTTCCAGAGAATTGTAGAATCCGTGCCAAGGAGCCTGAAACCTCACTAACACACTTTATGTTGACTTTTCTTTTTTTGAATCATTTCTGCAATATAATATAACTTACATCCGGTTAAATCTGTATATTTCTCCACCACTATGGTGGCTTCTGCTCCTCTCATACATTTGATGTTTAACATCAGAGATGTGTGTTAGGCTTTGACCCTGGATCTTTGATGATCACTGCTAGCCAGAGAGTAAGAAAGGTTAGGTTGGGTGTGTGTGTGTGTGTGTGTGTGCGCGTGTGTAGACGTCACATGGCTCGTGTATTGATGTCGTCATGGCTCCAAGGTTGTGCTGCAGTCTCCTTTGAGCCGTGTGCAGTAGGATGCAGAAACTCGTCTATACACACACACACACACACACACACACACACACACACAGAGATAGTACTTTTAACCACCTAGTGTATTAAACAGAGAGCGAACACAGTCAATGATCATCAGCATGTTCAATCAGGTCCAAAAGTCTGCGTCACTCCTAACAACTGTCATTATTTAGTTATTAAAGACAACACAGTCTTACTTAACTGATGCCTATTAATCAAAAAAATCTGTCATGTAAAATTGATATGCAATGTTTAGCTGGATGAGAAATCCTACTCTGAAACTGAAATCTAATTGAAAATACTGTAACATGATTGTGAGTGGTGTGTGAGTAACGTTCCACAGGGAATACAGCTGTCCTCTGTCCTGTTCCACTCCATTAGTGCTGTGCCAAGTCAACCATCACATCACATCACAACCCACAGCTCCTGATTATTAACAGCAGCCCATTACAGGCTAATGCACATTAAGTCTTGTTAATGCTCCTTTTTGAAGAGGAAATTTCAAGCTATCAGTGTGACACAAAAGCACTTCAGAAAGGGTGGAAGTGTCACTTTTTGAAACATCTCAATGGGTTATGCACCTCCACAGCCTTTGGAAAGTAGTAACATATGAATGGGGCTGGAAGAATGTTGAACAACAGTGTCACTACAAGTGACAGATCTGTTACCTTCATAGGCTTTTTGCTACGCATGTGACACCTGGTGTTAGTAATCACGTAATGGTAATGCCTGTAGTAATAAACATTTATCATTTTATGTCAGTTGTCATTAAGAAGCGTAAACAGATGTTATGTACACTGCCCCGAAGTCGGCACTTACCATCCATCCATTATCTATACTGCTTATCCGTTAGGGTCTCGGGGGAAGCTGGAGCCAATCCCAGCTGACTTCAGGCGAGAGGGGGGTACACCCCGGACAGTTTGCCAATCTATCGCTGGGCTAACTCAGAAACGAACAACCACAAAACAAACATTCACAGGTAATTTAGAGTAGCCAGTTAACCTAATCCACATGTCTTTGGATGGAAACCTACGCAGGCACAGGAAGAACACGCAAACTCCAATCAGAAGGGCCACAGTCGGCCATGAGGTTCGAACCCAGAACCTTCTTGCTGTGAGGCAACAGTGCTAACCACTGCACCACCCCAGCTATTACCAGTTTAGCTGTATTCCTCAAATGTGATTTGGTAGCATAATTTCATTTTATATGAGATAGCTTGTGTCTCTAAAGAGAATCTGAGGAGTAACCAGGCCATGTTGATAAATGCTAAACATCACTCATTGTCTTAAAGGGTTGGAATCACTTTTCTCCAATCACTTGCTGACCCCACCTGGACAGCCTAAAGATCACCATGATATTACTGTGGATGGTACCACATAGAAACCATAAGCATGGCTGTGGATGTTCTTCCTTGGATACCTAATTGCTAAGAACAGTTTGCACTCAAGTCTCCAATATTGAACAGTTGATAACATAAGTTTGATACAGTAGACTTTAAGTTCAATTGCTCATAAGTTCCTGTTAACACAGTTGCCACTTTTTGACTACATAGTATACAGTTATAGAAGATCAATTATTAATAATCGCCCTATTCGTTGTCACTCAGATGATGATGGGTTCCCTTTTGAGTCTGGTTACTCTCCAGATTTCTTCCTGTTGTTGTCTTTGGGAGTTTTTCCTTGCCACCATTACCTCTGACTTGCTCGTTAGGGATAAATCTATACATTTAAAATTTACATCTGGAATTTATATATTTCTGTAAAGCTGCTTTCTGACAATGTCCTTTGCTATACAAATAAAACTGAATTGAACTTTCTATTTGGAGTCAACACAATAGAGCTGTTTCTTATATAGTCAATTATTAAAGACTATTTTTATGTGAAACTTAGCTCAGTACATTTTCATATTTACATTTTACAACTAGTCAGAAATTTTTTACAGTTAGAGACAACTTTAACTGTAAAATAAATTCCACGGACCCCATCCGTAGGGGGGGTTACATGAAAGAACTATGGGAGCTTGTGAACCAGGTAGGTATGAGCATTCTGAATGCTCCGCAGACAAGATTTTGCATACGAAGGAGTATCAGCAAGAAAAGAGTTGCCATAGTCATGTCTGGATATTAGTAGAGTGTATATAAGCATTTGAGCAGGTTTGCATTCTTCCGATGTTATAAAGAGGAAATCTGTAGGATCTGGTGATGGATGCAGTGTGTTGGGAGAGGTTACTGTAGGTCCTTAATATAAAAAAGCTAAGATTCTTAGACTGTGAAGGTGTTGATATTGAGAGTTATTCTCTGGTATTTCAGTTTAGTTTAGTCAAGGTTGAGTTTCAGGTGATGGGTCGTTCATCCAGGTAGAGAGCGGTCAGAACAGCAGATTGATATCTTCTGATGGAGGAAAAGAAAAGTAAAGTTGTGTCATCAGTGTAGAAGTGATAAAACAATTAGACCTGATCACTAAGCCCAGAGGATTAGTATAAAGGAAGAAGAAGAGTGGACCCAGCACTGACCCCTGAGGGACTCCAGTAGTGTAAGGTGTAAGAGTGTAAGGTGATTGGACTTAACTTCATGATACTGTGTGGTATCCATGAGGAGAGTCAAACCAAATAAATGTTTTGGCCCTCCTAAAAAGAATTTGGGAAAAGGGGTCCCTGATGGCCTCTCACACCGGCACATTTTGCAATGACAATTATAAAACCCCTTAAACCTCCCTTAAAAGCAGTATACAGTGCACTGCCGCTGCCCCAACCCCCCCTAAGTGGGGCCCCTTCTAGCTACTGTATGACAGCTGGATACCGTTAGTTAGGACAGTCAGCTTGCTACTTGTAACCATCTAAAAGCTGCGGCATTTTTGTGCAGCTAGATTAACCGTGGTTTCAGGAAGAGCAGCTGGCTTAACTGCCGTACAACAAAACAATAACCACCTATTTTCTGTTCTAAATATTATCTCGACAAGCCAACATCTTGGCACATCTTCCACTAAGAAAAAAAACCCTGTTCAGAGGACAATGAGTCACAGTCAGCATATAATGTTTCATTAGTTGTGGCTAGCATTAGCTCCAGTGTTAGCACACTCAGTGTCACAGCTGACAGAAAAATCTAACAATTTAACACGCAGTCGGTTAAATATTTGCCTTGGCTGTTTTTATGACCAAGCCAACATGTGTATGTTTTGTTGGTACTGTTAGGTGGCAGGTGAAACGAGCGGGGTTATGGGGGTTCTCGATGGACTTGTTTGCCTGGGGCCCCCCCACATTGCCACTGTATCGAGGAGCTCGTTTCGTTTAAGATATCACAATAGCTGTACATTCCAGGGTTATGAAACAGGCTGGTAGCTTGCACATTTACTTTTGAGACCTGCTGCTGAGTAAAAACCAAAGTGTCACATCATAGCTAGTTTTGGCCACAAAATGGCCGACAAGAACTACACTAACCATCACATGACCTAGTCACACTCACAAGTTACTCACACCTGTTTTATGTTTCACTAATTAGTAACACTATTTAAGTTCCGGTTTCTTTGTGGTTCATAGTCAAGCTTTTGTCATGTGTTGTCATGGTTCACCTTGGTTATGCTTAGTCTTAATCTGGTTATGTATGTATTATACCACTTTGTTCTTGCTCTCTCTTGTGTTTTTGTTTCTTAATGATCCGCACTTCCACTTCCTTTTGTTTGTTTTTTCCTTAATAAATACCTGCAATTGCATCTGCCTCCAGATCCCTGAAACAAAAGCCTTCAATCGTGTAATGGCCTATATGCCATATGAAACTGTAATATACTGTATGTAGCGATGATTAATTCCAAACATGCTTTCAATAAAATGTTTCCCATTAGATTCAATTCAGTGTTTTGTTCCTCAGAAAGGGCAGCAAAAACAGCAACCTCCACATCTCATTTAAAATGCATGTTATTTTAACAGATAAAAACATGCACTTTCACCTGTTACTGTTCTGAAACACAATAAATTCTCATAAATCAATTTAGAGATTATAAAAGCTCCGAGTTAATCAGGAATCTGTCTCTCTTTCTCTGTGAATGTGAGAATGATGCTCTCTCTCTCTCTCTCTCTCTCTCTCTCTCTCTCTCTCTCTCTCTCTCTCCCTCCCTCCCTCCTAGGGAAATAAGGGTGGAGTGAGTGTGAGAATGATGATGTTTGGTCATCCTGTGTGCTTTCTAAACTGCCACCTGCCGGCTCACATGCGGAACCTGGAGCAGCGCATCGAGGACTTTGAGAGCATCCTGCAGCAGCAGCAGTTCGAAGGCGGAGCTGCAGTGGGCGTGCTGGACCACGAGTGGGTGGGGCCAGGGGTGTAGCAAAGATATTTTTCCAGTTATTTCATATTTTTTTAAAATATGAATGCACTTTTAAAACCAACAAAATCTCTGTACACTGAGGTCATATTACTTAACAAATTTAAAAAAATAAAATAAGTAAAACAACAGAAACACATTATCTTTTACATTAGTAAAGAATTTGGGAATTTTTACCGCCTCTGCTGACATATAGTAACGTTAGTCACATAACTGAACTATTTGACAGAAATGGTTTTACATCAGCCGCACTACAATGACCTTTATAGGACCCTATATGAAAATGAACTATATGGCAATATGAAAGGTTATTTATTGGAATGCTTTTTTTCCCCACATTTTATACTAGGGTATATTTCAATCAGTTGCAGCTGCCTACCAGTAAACATAGTTTAACCACATAAGCATTTATTTAAATAGCTTGAATAAAAATTGTTTGAGGAAAATGATGCTATGACTCCAAAACCAGGTCTAACATCGGGTTCATGATGTGTGTTCTATTTCTCCACAGTGTTGTGTTCTGGTTCGGTGACCTGAACTTTCGCATCGATGACTACGATATCCACGTGGTGAAAAGTGCAATAGAGAACAATAAACTGTCTGTGCTCTGGGAGAAAGATCAGGTGAGGTCTCTGTGACTCTCGGGTTTCTGGGACGACTGATTTCAGCCCCTTAGAGAGCGGGACAGTGTACAGTTACAGGGGTTTCTTTGTAGACCGGGCACATGTAATACTCATTCTGGACATCATCAATGAGATGGAAAATCTGATACAATCTACCCAATGATAATATTTGGTATAATAACAGAATATACTGTAGTAATTTAATATAAAATGATAATCCTCTTCGTAAGATGTTGAAGTTCTTTACAGTTCCTTTTACCTCCACAAGAGTCCGCCTTATCACCACATTTCTTTTCTTAACAGGTCCACGATAAGAGCAGCTGTGTCCAGAGTTTCAATTTCATGTTTATTCAATGTGATACTTGTTACAGCTTAAAAGCACTTAAGGTTACATCGGCAGTTTTCTTTATTTGCAAGCTCAAAAGTAAGGATGTATCGATAACATTTTTTCAGACTGTGTATGAGTACTAGGATGTTTTTTGGCACTCTTTGATACCAATACCAATACTGATGCAGAAATGAGTAATTTACTTAGTATTAAAGGTGCTATATGTAAGAATTGGCCACCTGTCTGATTCATACTCCACACTCCAAACAAATCGGGGGCAGTATATCACCGGAAAGCTGGGGTGTCCACCCTTATTATAAGAAACAGTCCCTCCTAATCCCCCTCCCCCCCCCCAAACGCATCACCCCAGCACCACCACCACTCTCATGGAATTATCACTCACCGAATATAGCATAAAGCTGTTTTTTTAATCGATCCACTACTGGGTTCATATAATCTAACTTTATAGTCATCAGTTATAAAAAGAAAAAAAGCCAGCTACTAACTAAGAGCAGGACAAGAATACGCAAAATTCGACCCAACTGCTGAAACTCCTAGAGCCGGTCAAAATAATACTTATATATTATCTTATATAATCTTCACATGTGGTGTCAGCCTATGGTTTACATTACAGCTTGCTTTGCTCAGTTTTTAGCAAGACCATGGTAGCAAAATAACAGTTTGTGTTGTCATTGGTTGCACTAAAGATCCATTTTTGAAAATGTCCAGACAAGGTCAGTACACCTGATTTGTTTGCTACATAAAATTGCCTCAGTTTGGTAGCTAGCTAGAGGACAAGCTAATAGAGCTAGTTACATACAGTTGGTCTGAAATGCATAATAACAAACAGCTAACTTAGCAAACATATTAACACTAGCTACCTTTATAAGCTATGGGACACTACAGTGACTAACTATTGCCTCTTGAGTAACAAAGTGGTATTACAGACAGGCTGGGGCTAGCTGGTTAGCATGCTAATTTCAGTAGATATCTCTGCAATACAATACATAGAAGTCTTTGACATATAACCAAAACTGTCATTATTTCACATTCTGTTTATGATTTTAGTTAATTTTTTGAAAGTTTTAAACTAAAATTCTTACATAGAGGACGTTTAATCAATCAGGGGCCTCATGGAACATTTTATTTAGCTCTGTTTATGTTGGTTGCTGGCAGGTGTCACTAGCAATGAATTCATCGTACTAAGATTGATAGAATTTAAACATCTTGAATAGAGAGTGCAGTGGTGGCCAACCTGAGCACGCAGACCAGTATCAGTGAATATGTTACTGTAGTGAGATACCGATCTAATTCTTATATAGAGTTTAAAATTTAAAACTTTATTATTATACGTTTTCAACTTTGTTCCCATCTTTTAGCTCAACATAGCGAAGAAGAGCGAGTCTGTGATGGATGAGTTTGTGGAAGGCCCTCTGAATTTCCCACCAACCTACAAGTTTGACGTGGGAACACACACATATGACACAAGGTGTGTATATTTCTGTGAGAACTAAAGTGATTCTGATGACTTTGTCATTATTTACACAAGTTTTTTCTGTCTGTCTGTCTGTCAGTGCTAAGAAGAGGAAACCTGCTTGGACAGACCGAATCTTGTGGCGTCTCCGAAGGACGGGTTCCCCTGTGCCGTCCCATAATGCATCGCTGCAACGGGGTCTGACCTCGTGGCTTGGTGGGGCCACACGGGTCATGCAGTGCTTTTACCGCAGTCACATGGGCTACACTGTTAGCGACCACAAACCTGTCTCTGCCCTTTTCTCTCTGCATGTGAGACAAAACAAAGATGTTGAGTCTTAAAGACATTTATATAGAAGCCAAATGTCTATACAGCTGTGTACATTTATGCAGCTGCTCGAAAACATTTGTGTCTCTGCAGTTTCCCTTTAAGCTGGATCTGCCATTAGTCGAGCTGGAGGTGGAAAAGGAGTGGACTAAAGTGTCGGATGCAACAGCCAAGTTTACTCCGGCATCAGGATTCCAGAGAAGCTCCTGGGACTGGGTGGGATTGTACAAGGTAAGAAACAATACAGTTCATATGCAGGTCACTTTTACTTTCAAAAGTAAAAGTAACATCTTTTAATCACCAAGTAGAATTCCGTTCATTCTCATACAAAACTACACTCAGATTTATCTAGCTGGGCAGCAAAAGTGTTTGCCCCTGCATTCTCAAGAGCTCACTCCTTTGAATGCCACAGCTATCCATGGCCAGGGATCAAGAGAGCAAAACTGGTCATGCTGTCTCTCCCCTGTGAATCAGAGGCACTTTTAGCAAGACACTGGATTCTGTGAACTCGTGTGGAGAAGAGAGCGTTTGGTATTTCCTCAAAGGTGCCTTTAAGGAAGCACATGTTAGCCTTCAACAGTGTGTGATCGGGGACAGCTAGCTAGTGAGTGGGAAATGGCACATGACCAAATTTGAAAAATGATGTAGAAAATAATTATATATACAGATTTTTCTTGCTTTTTTTCCACTGCGCAGTTAAATTTGATTTCCCCAGCACTTGGACTTTCAGTGCTACAACATTACCAGTCAGAATGGGTTACAGGCTACGAGTTTTCAACTCAGGAAATTGTGTCTGTTCCCCTACATTTGGGCTCATATTTGTCAGCCCACTTTGGTGATGCGTTCATAAGACGTCATCAGCAGTTGTGTACAGACTCAGTCACAGGTGTAATGAACATGAACAAAGTAGATTATTTACTTCATCATCCTATTTCCCCCAAAATACGTTTAGAGGAGGAACTAAAATTTAGACAACACACACATTGTCCAAAGTATACACTCACCAGCCACTTTATTAGGTACACCCATACACCTGCTGTTTTATGTAGTTATCTAATCAGCCA
>JAOTRR010000010.1:24263987-24274585 GCA_028570945.1 Gogo arcuatus | reverse complement strand
ACCAGAGAAACTGATCATTTTGCAGTGGTCTCTTAATTTTTTCCAGAGCTGTATAGTGTGATTGGGGCCATTCCAATGTTCCCAGGGTCCTATGTTAACCAGCTTTATATAGCACATAATAGGAACCTGAAAAAGATGTTCCCCAGCTCTGTTTTTGCTTAATATGGTATGGACTATTGGGGGAAGGGGGGCTGTAGGGGTAGAGTTAGGGTTAGGGTTAAGTCAGGGTTAGGATTATGGTTTGAGTTTGGGTTAAGGTTAGAACATATGACCTTGAGAACAGAGATACACTCCCTTGTGACTAGCAAATGTTAGCTATCTGCCAACATTTCCAATTAAATATTAGTTTGGTTCACAATCTACTTGTATAATCTTTCACGATCTTTAGATATTCAGCACCACAGCACATTATTGTGCTGTGTAGTACTTCTGTACTTCTTTTATCAGAAAGTTCAAAATGTTTGCCTAGATAAACATACAGTACCACAAAGCGAAATTAACTACTAATTCCTTATCTCTCTTCTGCACACTTTCCCATTTAAATGTACTTTTTTCTTGTTCCCATATATTTTTGTTTGTTTAATTGATATGAAATTAAGCTAAATTTTAAAAGACAGTTCTGTTGTATTGCCTGAAGAATACAGCAGTCAGGTTTCTCCTCAGGAAATCCTGTGATACTGGGAGCATGTGTGTGTGTCTAAACACAGTAGGAAACAAAACCAGCTGCGTTATTGTGCACAGCTGAGAGAGAGAGAGGGAGAGATAAACACAGCAGGGCAAGGTTCCACACAAAGGTCACACACACACACACACACACACACACACACACACACACAAACAACGGAAATAACCGATTCATCCAGTGAAAACCTCACACACTCATGTCAGAGTGTGTCATGAGTAAAGCTCTTCAGTATAACGTATTGGAAGAGTTAAATCATCTCAATAATGAGATTTGGTGGTTAAATATAGCACCACAGTTTGCTTCACAAGGAAGGATTTGCTAGAAAACTGAAAAGTCACTGAATCCATATACTGTTCAGCCAAATTTGTCCTCATCATGAAAAATACTTAAAACGGTAAATTTTCTCAGAAATCCTGTTGAGTTAGCTATAGCTAGCTGGCTACAGTTAGCAGTGAATATAATGAACATTTATGAAAGGACTTTCTCTAAGTAATCCTGTCAGATTAGCTGGTTAGGTAGCATTAGCAGCGATGATTATAAGTGATTATGTATGTAACTTAAAATGCCTTCAGTAATCTTGTCAAGTTAGCTCATTAGTCAGCTAGTAATTAAGCACTACTACTAAAGAATAGAAACATTTTCTTTTTATATGACCTAAAACTCCTCTCAGAAATCCTGTCACGCTAGCTCATGTTAGTCAGCTATCTAGCCTTAGCAGTGAAGATGATCAGCTTTTATGAATATGATTTAGTCCTGTCAGGTTAGCCAGCTGGCTAGCATTAGCAGTAAATATTACAAAGATTTAAAGCATATCTTTAAAATCCTTTCAGGAATCCTCTCAGGCTAGGTTATGGTAGCTATCTGGCTAGTGTTAGCAGTGAAGATTATGAACATGCATAGAGGAATATGTCGAAAGAATCCTCTCACATATTCTTTTAGATGAGCTAATGTTAGCTAGCTACCTGGCATTGACAGAGAAAATTGTGAATCTTTATTAATAGAATGTAAATATGATATATTTGATATATTATATTTGATATTTATGAGATTTAAAAATCATCTCAGAAAAAAGTCCTGTAAGTTGAGCTCATGTTTGCTACGTGGCTAATCATATCTGTGGGGGAAAAACCCTATGGCTTGTTCTCTCTGTGTCCGTGTGGGTTTCTCTCGGGTTCTCTGGTGTCCTCTCATCATCTTAAAGCATGCTGGTAGGTAGATTGGATATGCTAAATTGACTCTAGGTGTGAATCTGTGTGTGTGTGCGAGCGCGTGTGCACATGGCGCCTTGCAATGCAGTGTATTCCCGCCTCACATCCAGTGTTCCTGGGATAGGCTCTGGATACACAACGACTCTGACCAGGACAAAGCAGTTACTGAAGTTGAAAGAGCGAATGAAAAACATGCCCTTATGAATGCAATGACTTCCTTTCTTTCAATTTGAAGTCTTTTTTATTATAGACTCAAAGAGATTCCTTCCTATGAGCTAAAGTCATTTCAGTACATGTCCTCAGTGTCCAACAATTCCACATTCCACTCAAAGACATTCCTTCTTTTATCTGTGATTTCCAGATACTGGAATTCCTCCTGGGTCAGAAAAATGTCCTGTCACATTGCCCCAGATTGTCTCTTTAAACTGTATAACAGTTCAATTGTAAGATCCCCAATCTGCCTTCAGTACTTCTAACTGATAATTAGTAAAAAGCAATTTCGATGGAAATGAAGCACTAAAGTTGTTAAGTCAAGCACATAAAACTGCATGTTCTCGTATTGTTCCCATTTCAGTAGGAGGTGACATTAGGAGGAAGTGGGGCAGGGTGCAATCACAGCATGCAAGACTTCTTTAATCTCATCGCTTTTTCCTGTTATTGACATCTATTGACTGAACATGACCTTGGTGCATGTGATTCCATGTGACATACTGCCCTTATGCACTTATTTACCCATGTATCTTCATGTTATTCTTCCATACTTGTTACATTTCACATAAAATTATATAAAGGCCTAAAGTGGGATCTTTGTCCAATTAGATCCTTCTGCCCAGCATGGGGCTTCTGTCCAATATAGGACTTCTGACAAAAAGAGGTTGTGCATCATCATGGAGCTTTGCCCAACATGCAGCTTTGGTCAGTAAGAGGCTTTTGCCGAACATGAGGCTTATGCCCATGCAGGGGCATGTCCCCATGCAGGAGCATCTGTACAACTTGGGGCTTAGGTCAGCAGGAGACTTTTGCCCATTGTGGGCCTTCTGTATACCTAGGGGTTTGTACCAAATGGGGCTTTACCAGCTGGAAGTTTCTGCCCAACATTTCCTTTGCCCAGCCAGGCAGGGGCTTCAGGCAGGAGGAGGTTTTTTTTCCTATGGGGGTTTGCAGCAGGTTTTTGTCCAATGTGTGGCTTCTGCCCAATATGGGGCTTTGGCCACCTGGAAGCTTCTGTCCAACCAGGGGCTTATTCCCAAATTGGGGCTTTGGCCAGCAGGAGGATTCTGCACAACATGGGGCATCTGTCCATTATAGAGCTTTGCCCATCCAGGGTCTACAGGAGGCTTTTGCCCAGCATAGGGGTTTGCCCAGCAAGAAGGTTTTGCCCAACTGGAGGCTACTGCCCAACAGGAAGCTTCTGCCCACCAGGAACTTTGTCGAGCAGTAAGCCTGACCAATGTCCAGTGTAGAGTTTGGGGCTTTGGCCAGTGAGAGGATTTTGCCAAACATGGGACCTCTATCCATGTAGGGGCTTCTGCCCAACTCATTTGGGCTCATAGGGGCTTCCCTACTCATTTACTTCCTCTGAATTGTGTGACATTTATAAGTAAGTATGTGATTCACACCTCTGATAACATAGATATTAATTTCAGGTCACATGACTGACCCTGGAGGTGTGAGCTGCTGTGTAAAGATTTTAGGATGTCACAGTAAGTAGTTGATCGTGACAGAGACGGTGTTCTTTACTCATCCTATTTCTTTACTTCTACTGCAAGGCATTCTGGGTGGTGTGTGTGGGACAAAATAGTGTCAACAGACTTCAAGAGAGAAACTGATTAGAACCACAGCCATATTAATTGTAATTGAAATTTTCACTTTCTCAGGTTGTGATTGAGTCTTCCTTCTTTCTGGCCCAAGACGTCTTCAGAATGTTACCAACAGCTGAGACAAAAGTGAAGTTGAAATAAGACAAGTCTTTTGTGCAAACTTTTGTGTGAACCAGATTTCCTCCTTGAGCCAAGAGTGCATGAGTCTTTGCAATGCAACTCTAGTTTCCAGTCTGAACAATAGAACCTTTGATGCCATTCAGCACAGATCCGTTAAAATGCTTTTGTTGTGTAGCTGTGAGAAAATGACACTGGTGTTGTTGGATTTAAGCATTTAAAAAAGAAATCATGTTTATCATGGTCCCATGCGTGACCGTTTTCCAGCTGTTTCTCAACTTGCCAATGTTGACATGAAGCCAGAGAGAGTGATGTATGTGGTGAGGAATGATTGAGTAAGTGTTTGTCATTGTTTACAATATTACCATGAGTTTATTTTTATTAAAGTTAAAATGTTTACCCGTACTTGTTCTCACTGGGCAGCACCCTGTTGAAGACTCAACGTTCATCAGTTGCTTTCTAGTTTTTCAGCTTAGATTGAAAAAATATCAACTAAAAATAACACATTTTAAATAGGAATAGCTTTTGTATCACAGTGCAAGCTTAATAGCGTATGGGAAAAGTGAGCTGCAAGGTGTAAAAATATTTTTTCAATTGCCTTGTCATTATTTTAACTTAGTATCTTGCTACTTTGACTTACTCATTATTTTGTCTTAGTATCTTGGTTTTTTTTTACTAAGTTGTTGTTTTGACTTAGTGTCTTGTTTTTTTTGACTGAGTATCTTGTTATTTTGACTTACTAAGTCATTATTTTGACCCACTAAGTCGTTATTTTGTCTTAGTATCTTGTTATTCTTAATAAGTTGTTATTTTGATGTAGTATTTTGTTATTTTGTACTAAGTGGTTATTTTGACTGTCATTATTTTGACCCACTAAGTCGTTATTTTGTCTTAGTATCTTGTTAAGACTTAGACTTGCTAAGTTGTTATTTTGACTTAGTGTCTTGTTATTTTGACTAATGCATTATTTTGACTTACAAATACATAAGTTTGACTTACTAAGTCGTTATTTTGACTTAGTATCTCATTATTTTCACTTACTAAGTCATTATTTTGACTAAATAATTCGTTAGTAAGTCAAAATAATAAGATACTAAGTGAAAATAATGATAGCAATTGAAAAAAATTCACACCTTGCTTTCAGGGCTTTTGTAATAACTAAACATTTGGTTCAAATTCAAATTTTATTTGTCATATACACAATCATACGTAGTACGACATGCAGTGAAATGCTTAGTGCAATGCATCGAAAGTAGTGTATATAAAGGTAAAGCAGTAAAATGAAAAGGGCAAAATAGAATATAATAAATAGAATAAAAAGAAAAAGTGGTTAGCTAACATGTAAAAGTGTCTAGCTAACATCATACCTCATCGATCACTAGCTAGCTGTGCAGCTTCTCCTTTTATCTCTCTCTTGAAACTAATATAAAGAAACACAGATTGTCATGTTGCCAAGAAACCAGAAAGCACAAATGCCTCTGTCCTGAAGACTTTTCCATGTCAGAAAATGTAAAGTTAAAGCTTTACCTCTGACAGCTCTTTCTTTCAAGTCTGTTGTCTCTGTATGCCTCCGTTCAAATCAGCAGCAATGCAGCGTGACAAAGTGGCTGGAAGTGATTCATTTTCATTGTAAGTTGGTGTTTTTGTAGTTCTTTTTGGGTACATTAAACATTTTAAGCCTGTCAAATAGGCAGCAGAAATCATGAAACATTGTTTTTGCTTCATTCTGACATGATCATGATGTGCTGCAGAGATGTACTGTATACACAAGCAGCTCTTCAGAATTTTTCTTTTTAGTGAGAAGACATTTGATTTGTGATCAAATGGATGGTTTTGTATATGTTCTGTAGCTAGCTTGTGAATCCTTGGCAACTGACAGAAACTAAAGATAGGAACGCCCACTAACAACCAGCGTAGAGCGGTTTGAGCAGCGTGAGGTGAAAATCGTTGGTGGTTTGAGCACTGTTAACAGCAAAAATGTTTCTGAAGCGTATTTTAGTCATGCAGCTCACAGAACAGATACACACCAGCTCCATGACACTATATATCGATCATCCTGCTGTGTTTCTTTTGCCCTGTGCTCTTTCACATTTGTGCATGTGTGTAAAATGTACACTTGTTATTTAAAGAGATTGGGAGGATAGGTGATGATTGGATATCACAGCAGTATGAATAACTGTGCTTGTGTTACGGTGTTAAGTCTAGTGTTATAGCAGTGATCTGACTTAGAAGTAATAGTTCTTTGTGTTTCTTTCTCTCTCTCTCTGTAGGTTTAGCACGAACGGAGAAGGATAAAGGAACACTGTATGAGCTGACGTTCCATGGAGATAAGAAAAACGAGTTCAGGCGTCTCGTTCTGTTTCGTCCGTTTGGCCCGTTGATGAAGGTGTCGAACGAACGTGTGGCCACATCTCACACCGCTATCAACATCATCGTACCTCTTTCACAGAGAGCTGACAAATTCAAACAATTCATGCACACCTTCAGGTAAAAACATGCCCTTCAAGACACACCTACTGTACATCATCAGCAGGGTTTATTATTCAAAGCACAGGTGAGACTATTGGTGTTTCTCAATGTCAAGGATGCTTCCAAGTCGGCTGCTTCACGTGCTAGGCAGGTGTTCGTTATTGAAATGGTCCCACCTTGTACGTGTGCATAGGATTGTGGTTTCCTTCAGAACGGCGAGGATACACACATGCATCCTTGAAAATTCTCGGTCCTTGGTAGAATTTGAAGGTTCCTAGACATCGGAACAGACCTTCAGCGGGATTCGATGACATGGTATCCTTGAAATACGGAAACACCCTATATATAGGTGTATTAAATATAGTGATGTATAGATATACTATAGTGCTTATGCACAAAAACCTTTTCTAGATGTGTGCTGAAAGCTGCTCCTTCTGAAGGCTTAACAAATCCACTATCAACAACGTTATAGAATTTTCCCTAACTAGATAATTCAACTATTCATTTACAGTCATCCTCTTTGAAAAAAGGAATCAATCAGACCATATCATCTAGGGCTGCGTAACATTGGCAGGGTGTGTGGTTATAGGAAAATAATCAACAATGGCGTGGTGTGATGCAGCTCTTTGCAAGGCAGAGCTCCTGTTACCAATATTGATTATATTCTATAGCAACATGTCCCAAAAACATTTTCTTATTTCCTACAGTACACTACAGTAATTTACAGTTTTATCCATTTATACAGGATTTACATTAATGTTGTGGAACATCCTCAAAACAAGTTACTTCCTATGATCACTTACATTATACAGCTATAAACTGCTCTTCCCTCACCATCCTCTCCTTTTAATAAATGCAGCTTTTCATGTTCTTCATAAACTGCAAATTTCTCTGTCCTGAAGACTTTGCTGGAAAACTTAAACTTTGACACTGGAGACTCCTTCCCTAAAACGGTAAATAAATGTCTCCTAACTGAAAGCTTCACCGTATCTCCACTTACACATTATTCTTTTTATCTGTTTAGGTGGAACGTCCACTATACAAGTCCTAAGTTACTATAGAAACTATGACGCATTAGAACGAGTGCGGTGATATAAACTACGCTCAGAGCTGCTGTTATAGAAAATGAATCAACACTTTTCAATTTGACCAATCAGAATTGAGAATTCAACAGCACTGTGGTATAAATACAGTAGTATGTAGACCATTATTGTAATGATTAGCGTTTGTGTTCAGTGTTGTGGCAACAGGATGGGTAAAGGATGAGCCTGTGCTCTCAGAAAGCTGATCCACAGAAATATAACATTTAAAAATGCAGGGATCTGTCTAAAAGCTCTCATGTGCAAAGACATTCTTACTATCCTCCCCCTAAAGAGGCCATTCCTCATTAGCATGACTGTGACTTTCAGTAAACGTACTTGCGGTACTGTTGAAATGGACTTACCTATCAGGAAGTCAAATGAGAAAGAGGAACTCTTAAAGTGAAAATGAGGAAGCAGGACTTCATTATTGCTAAAGGAGTTGGTGCTTCGTTTGGAGAGTAAATAAATAGAGTGTTGATTAATTAGACTGTAAATTAATCTCATTTTCTTGGTAGAATTGACTGTACAAAGTGTTTTAGATGTAGTCATCTTATTCTTTCTCTATATCTTTTCTCACCTCTATATGGGGTTGATGTAGTTACGTTGAGCTGAAAGAGTTAAAGGCCTTGCCCAAGGGCCCAACAGTGGCAGCTTGATGATGCTGGGACTCGAACCTCCAACCCTTCGGTAGTAACCCAGAGCCTTAACCCGTTGAAAAGTGTTTTAGCTGTAGTAAATCATAGTACAAGCAAAAATATTTGTTTTTGAGCCTACATAATGTAACATTGGTTTAACAAGGGGCGGCACGGCGGTGCAGTGGTTAGTACTTTCGCCTCACAGCAAGACGGTTTTGGGTTCAAACCTTGCAGTCACCTTTCTGTGTGGATTTTGCATGTTCTCCTCATTCCTGCATGCGTTTCCTCCTACAGTCCAAATTAGAAACCATTAGAGGTTTCTGGTGGTCTGTAATGTTGATTAACTTTCTATAAGAGCAGCTCTGGCAGCAGTTCCAGCTGTAATTCAGATGATAAGTTTATATTAGAACAGCTCATTAACAGGGTCTTGTATGGCGGACGAACTATATAATCAAAGTCTAATAATAAACATTAAAATATGTTTTATTTAATAAACTCAAACACATAATCATCAATATGGTGAAGGTTTCTGTTAGGAGATGTTTATGTAACATTTATGGAAGAAGTCTCCAGTGTCAGCGCTTTGTAAGAGTACGTTTTCTGACGCAAGAAAGTCTTCAGGACAGAGGAGTTTGTGCTTTCCGGTTTCTTGTTAACATGAGAAGCTGCATGTTTTTGTCATATTAACTTTAAGAGGGAGGCTGGTGAAGGAAAAACTGTTTACATCTGCTATAATGTAAGTAACATTTTATAACATTACATGTACTTATAAACGGGTAAAAATCATCACACCACCTGGTCATGGATTGTTTTCCTATGTACAACAACACGCCCTGTTGTGTTTTATTCCTTATTTAATGGAATATGTTGTTCCTAATGGTTCCTAATGGCTTGTATAATGTATATTTTAATCTGATGGTAATCATCCACCTATGAAAGCAGGCCCAAAACGGAAATCTTCAGGAATTTGATGGAAACCAATAAACCAATTTCCATTACATGATGGAAACCATCTGAGATTTTTCTTTTATTTCCAGCAGGACTGTTCCAACGTAATCATTTTGAAGCATCTCAGATGGATTTGCAACTGTATGTCATATAAAGAAAATTAGCTGCAGGAAGTGCTAAGTAGCTAGGAGATAATAATGATACTTGAAAACTGGATTCAGAATTGGGATAAAATCATTCATGGGTAATAGCAACATTACAGGAATAGCAACTGTGGGATAATAGCAGTACTGTCCCAGACGCCAATGGATTTATAAGATTATGAAAAGGAATGTAGGTCATTAAAGAGTGCGCACAGGATAGGGAGGGCTCTTTTATACATTATCTGATGGAAAGTGTAACCGGGAACCGTTTAAAGCCTATCAGACTTTCTCAGTACTACGTTCTCTTTAATTATGCATTTCTTCCCATTTAAAGGTCGTATGCTACATTTAAGTATAAATTGAATTGTTGGCTGTATTTCAACCCATCTATGAGCTTCCTGTGAGATGGCATTCGAATTATTAATGGCGTGACCTTTTCCTTCAATTTGAAAAAAGATGTAGTTTATATTTTCTTGTACATTGACGATGGGATGATTATTTTATTCGGTATATCGGTATATTGCATTCAACCTGCTTTATTTGTTCAATTTTATTCCTAAGGCGCCTCAACGAGCACAATTGTCTTCAAGTAGCTTCAGTAAGAAATGCAAATAGACACAGTATAATGAGAAAAAAACATTAAAAATGATTGAATAAGTGGCAGATTTTATATTTTTTTGAGTCTGGAGAAAAGAAAAAACATAGGAGAGAAAAGAGGAGTAGGGGATGAGTCATTTTTGTGTTTAGTGGCAGTAAGGGCTTAGTGGTTAAGGTTTTGCGGTACGTATAAGAAGGTTTATATCCCAGCACCACCACTGCTGTGTCTTTGAGCAAGACCCTTAACGCTAAGGGATGTAAATAAAAGCATCTATCAAAAAAGCGATGGAGAGATGTATGTCTTGCTATCCTTCTTTGGACCGCCCACTGACATAATTATTAATGCTATGCCTGCAGTTAAACCATAACCTCAGTAACCACAGAAAAGCATGAGAGAGCATGAGTTCATCCCAGATGATGGATTGACGGACAGCAGACAGCCAGGAGTCCGAGTGCGCCATGCTGTCTGAGTAAGACAGGATGGCGATCTAGTCTCTCCTGTCAAGTAGAGCGACTGGAGCCAGTCTGGGCATCTGTGAGCCCTCTTGTATGTAGAAGAGGGCAGATTTCCTCCACCTTCCTCCAAGTGTTCAGATCTGAAGGAGATCTGACTGGTGACTGCTTCAAGCTCTTAGCATAAATTACACTCCTCACTGCTGATGTTTGCTGTGTCCCCCAAACGTGAGCGTCTCCAGAGTCGAGCTTTTTTGTCTGAGTTTTTTGCCGTGTAGAAAGATAAAAAGAAAAAAAAATGCAAAGTCAGCCCAAACCTGGAATATTTGGCATCTGACTATCAGAATGTGTCTGTGTCCAACTGCTGGAATTTCACACCACTGTTTTGTGTGTGTGTGTGTGTGTGTGTGTGTGTGTGTGTGTGGGTGGGTGGGTAGGTGA
>JAOTRR010000010.1:24215404-24227401 GCA_028570945.1 Gogo arcuatus | reverse complement strand
TTGTCCCTGAATTTTTGAGTCCTGAGTGTTTTTGAGTCACAAGGTTTTGAGTCTCAAATTCTTGATTCTTAAGTTTTTTTTGAATGGTGAGGTTTTTTGAGTCCCAAGTTTTTTAATCCCAGAATCTTTTGAGTCCTGAGGGTTGGTTGGTTTGTTTGTTTTGGAGTCTCTGAATTTGAGTCACCATGATTTCTGAGACCACGAGTCTTTCTGATGTTTTTTTTTCTTCTTTAGTCCTGACAGTGCCACAGTCGTTCATGGCTAGGAGTCCAAAAGAGACTCAGCTAGCAAGTAAAAATGGATGGACAAAAGATAACGTTTGTGTCTTCCTAAAGGGGTTCTACATAGAACTGAATCCCAAGAGGAACAAACCAATGAACTCTAAAGGCTGCTAGATAGAATGGATGTAATGCTTTAAGTGTAGCAGCAGTTACTTACCAAGTGTGGTTTTCATACTCTTACTCTTTTACTGTATACTCTTTTTCTCATTGATTCCTTCAGCTCTGTTCTGAAGAAGCCACTTTCATTGAACAAAATCAGCTGAGCTCCAAAATCTTCAGCTCAAACACAAAGAGGAAGAACAATTTCTCACTTTCATTTTCTATCTGTGAATGCCCTGGGCATGTGAACCAACATTACTTGCAAAAGAGGATGCAACGGTAGAGGATGTCAACTCAGTGTTAGTCGGTAATATACTGCAACATTACAAATAGCCACTGGTGAATACTTACAGCTCGTTCATGTTCCATGTGTAGTGTTATCTCTTTAGTGTTTTCTGACACTGCAGATGAAATAGAGAGGCCATGCTTGTAAATTGGTCAGTTTCTGGTTTTCATCAAAAGGTGTCAAAAGGAAGTTTTGGGTTATGTAACCTCCCAGTGGGGAACACGTGTGAACTTCTCTAAACTGTGGACAGATTGTCACAAAGAAAGATGAAGCATCATTTTGTTTATCGAATGTATTTTATAAATAGGCACCGAATGCAATTAAAAGCCAGAAGTTTCACTCTCAGACATCTGGGGCAGCAAGGCCCTAGCAGATAAGAGAAGATTGTTTTGGATCAGATCACTCTTCTGGAGCACAGATGAAATACTTGGTCTGTTTTTGTACAAAGTCCCTCCAGAAAAAGCTAAAATAGTTTCCCGGAACATCTTTGGTGTCCTGATTGGCCACTGTTACGAACTGTTGATTTAGAGCAGCTGTTTTTCTAAGGAAGGACTTTTAGGGACAATGTGTTGTGTGGGTGTGTTTGTGAGCACAAATGTGTTCATGCCTGTTAGTATTTATTACATGTGTGACTTCAATGCATCTGTTTAAGCATCTCACTTTGATAAATACAACAGTTTTACCCATGATGCACCTCACGAAAAGCAAGTTTATCTCCATATGTAGCCACATAGTGTGTATATGTGTGTGTATGTGATTCACCATATGGTTTTGAAATACCTCTTGAAATATAAAACCACAATGAGTTGACAATGCACCTTTCACTGGGCCTTTGAAAATGATATTACATGTCACGAGTTAATTTCCAAAACTCATTCTTTCTGTGGCTTAATTTCCATTGAACATATATTGCACTAGGTTGGGGTTGATATTAAATGCTGTTATATTGTACACTATGTAGTGAGCTTACATAGTGAATCAGAAGCCAGTTGGGATTTGGTCTAATTGTGTGGGTTTAAAAATAGTTACCTGCATGAATACAAGTTAAAAATAGAAACTTTTTTTTTTTTTTTATAAGGATGTAGAAAAATGGGGCAAATGTTACTTATTTACCCACAGGAAACTATACGTACTCTCTGTAGCAGTATAAAAATTATAAGCAATTAAATCTAAATGTAACTTGACAGCCCTAAAATGCATTTTATGGTCCACAATGAAATAAGAATGTGATCAAACGATTGGTCAAAACAGCCGATTTGACTTGAGAAACAACAACCACCAGCCCCAACAAGTTGAATCAGGAGGATATGAAGACATGGATCAGAGTTTCTGCATCTGTCCTATTAAGCAAAAACAGAAGTAAATGTTTAGTCATATTTAAAATATGCAGATGGAAAAAAACAGAAAAAAACCTTACCACATCAGAAACTTGGAGAACAGGAAACACAGGGGCTAGGAAATACTCATAACAGCAGTGAAGACATGCAAACCTCTGCAAAGCACGTATTAGAGATGGGCTGAAATACTTGCTGTTCAAGTTGACATGAATTCATGGATCTACAAAGGGTTTGCTTTGGAAACCTAAACAAGAACTTGAGTTACACATTGTGGGGTTCAGATGGATGGGTGGAGCTTCACATATGGAAGAATTCATGAATCATCAACTATTGTGATACAGGAGATATAGAGACACAAGATATAGTGATCAGACAGACGAAAAACAAGATCTTTAGCATCTATAACGATGAACGGTTCATGAAAGATTCAATGATTGCTTGTGTCATTCAGACAGGAAAACACTAAATTAGGACTTAGGGATGGATGGAGGAATCGATAGAGATCATGAAAAGACCAATTAATGATATAAAATTATATTGACCTTGATGAAGACATGCGAGCTGGGTAAGTGAACCTTGGTTAGGAATACGATTAACAAAAATAAAATTTCACGAATGAAAATAAAACACCTGGTTTATTTAGTAAAGAGATTGGTGATTATTTGCGAAGTAGAAAAATGTTCAACTTCAGCAAAACACCTTTTACGGGGTCGGTTGGTTTGTTGGATGGATTGATTTTCGAAAGAGGAGGTGAAGATTTAATGTGATATAAGTTAATTTGGACATTTAGACAGGGGGAAAAAACAAACAATGGAGAAAAGGAAAATGTTAACTACCTGATTTCATTCACACGGAGAATTAGTTGAAGTGTTTAGTTTGGGAGTGAAAACACTAAAACGGGTCGTCAGTATGGCGGATCTGGGTCTGGATATGGGGTGGGGGGGTAACTGGCCGTAATTTAGCGACTCCAATTATTTTTGCATCTTCTGCAGCAGATCTTAAAGGCAGCTCATTGAGAAAGGGAAGAGTTTTCACTTTTGTAAGTAAGGAATTTTTATAAAACTGAACCTTCACAAATACCCCTGAGCTAAATTCGCACTGCAGTTGCTGCCTGGTTACATATTTGTTGGCTAGTTGTTAGACTGGAACCCATGGATGACTCAGAATAATTATGCATGCTTAAATAATATGCATGTTAAATGTGGACATCACCACGAAGAAATCTGGTGCAGAATTTGACACTACTTTACACCGAGAATCTTCAGTTGTTTCTGGGCTCAGAAAGTACAAAGCCAAACTATTTCCTTTTAGACCCACTGACGCCTCACCATTTAAACTCCTGCAGACTCGCTGTCATCATTCATGCAAATATACTGTAGATTTACATTGCAGTTTGACTGAACATGACGTTTCAGTGCATGACATCTTCTGAAGGCTAACCTCTTTGTCATTCTCATATAACCCATGTGTGTGTTGGCTTGCTGTAATCCCATAATCACTGAGGAATTGGTGTTTGTGCCAGGAACTCACATGCTTCTTTTGGTTCTTGTGTTTATAGGGCATAAAATGGAAAATAGAAGTAGAAAATGTCAGGAAGTGGTTTGAACCAGATTCAGTTTTTATACACACACACACGCACGCGCGTGTAAATTGCAGGTGTGTATTCGACACCCATGTACCAGATTGACCATTTAATCACAATTGGGGGAAAAATAAAACACCAAAATGGGCTGAAATTTGCTTTGTGCGATCACATCTTTCCAGATCTGATGCTATATTTGACTGGGGTAGTTTCCCACACCAACCTCAAAGCCACTACAAACCTCAAAGTCAAAACAAAGGAATTAAACTTCGTAAACAAGAAGCTGAAAAAAAATTAAAATGACTCAAGACGCCAAACTGTTAAGTTGTTTAGGCTATAGCTAGATTGGAATGAGATTATCAAAACAAGATCGTATCTTGGCGTTTTGCACGTGTTTTTAATGATATATTCAATTTATTTCCTTCTGGGTATCACCATGTGATATGAGATCACAGTATTGAACTCATCTGTTTGACAGTTGTTAGGTAGCGATTCAGCTTTTCAGCAATAATCGTGATAATTAAATATGGATACATGCCTAATTTCATGGTTCTAACTCAAGCCTTAAAGAGAACTGATCAAATGTCACATGGGCCATGATACCTAATATCACTATATTGTATAGCACGATATTATTTCCCACATCATCGCTCTCCATTTTCAAATTAAGGGTTTGAGTTTTGATCATTATACATATGGGTCAAATGAGATCTCTGATTATTAAGGTAAGGTAATTGACGTGCCAATAAAATATCCTTAAAACGAGCAGGAAATTTAAGCCAAATTAATGTGTGAGAATTCAGTTTAGGATGTAGACTAAACTAGGACGGTCAGACGCTAAAATCATCAGTGAGCCATAATGGCTTATCAACAAAAGGCTACTACATTAATACTAGATATTAGCTCTATAACATATAATATCTAATATAACATAGAAAAGACTATAGGTCTTCCACAAAGTTTAGCCTTTTAAAAATTTTAGTCCACATTAATAAATGACACTGCAGTAAAGCATGCTATTGTGGCTAAAATAAAGAAGTGTGGGATTTTTTTGTGGCATCTTTTACAATTGTGTTGAAATTTAGTTGAAGTTCCATGATGGTGAAACGTAGCAGTGGTTAAGACTGAATGGTAATCGAAACAAATTTAACTTGACTTGGGAATGCAGTATTATTATTATTAATTACTTTATCCTATATATCTGCACAGTACATATAGAATTAGTACTACTTAAATATAACATTTGTATGAGTTACAAATTTGGATTAGTATTATAGTTATTATTTAACTCTATGATCTATAATTGTACTATAGATTAGTATTATAATTAGTAATTAACTGCATTATCTATATTTGTACTGTAGGTTAGTATTGTAGTTATTAACTATGATCTGGTACAGTATTACTAACAGTATTACTAGTTAATAAAGTATCTGTACAGTAGATTATAAATATTTGTACAGTAGATACAGTATGACAAAGTACCTATAGTTGTACAGTAGATTATCAGCAATATTACTAATCATCTATATTTTGTACTGTAGGTTAGTATTATAGTTATTGCCTAACTATGATCTGGTACAGTATTACTAATTAATGTTACAGTAGTAGTTACAGTAGATTATCAAAAATATTACTTAACTGTATTTGTACAGTAGACAGTATTACTAATGAATGATAAATTATCTATATTGTACAGTAGATTGTCCGTATTACAATTTAATTATCTATATTTGTATAGTACAGTATTACTAATTAATGATAATTACCTATGTATGACAATATATGAGCTATACTCTACAGTAGATACGTAATACATCACTACACTGTTTCTGTACAGAAGGTTATTAGTATTACTAACCTGTATAATTAATATTTGCACAAAATTATATATTTGCTAAATAAATGAGCTATATTTGTGTAGTTACTAAGTAACTATGATTTTATACAATAGATTATTGTTACTAATTAATTATGATTTATATTTGTACTGTAGAGTATAGCTAGTAATTAACTATGGTCTAAACCTGTACTGTTTATTATAGTTAGTAAGTAACTTCTCTGTATTTGTACAGGACATTATAATTACTTTGGTATACTTTATTAATCCCCGAGGGGACAGTGACACACACACACACACACACACGAGAGCAGTGAGCACTACCTAGAGCAGTGGTGGGGGTTAAGTGCCTTGCTCAAGGGCATTTCAGCCATGAATGTAGAGCGAGGGGAAAGCGCTGTTCATTCACTACCCCCACACATTTTTCCTGCTGGTCCAGGGAATCAAACCGGTGACCTTTTGGTTAATTACTAATTAACTATGATATATATTTACAGTGATCCACATATATATATATATATATATATATATATATATATATGGATGATCCACATTTGTACAGTATTTTAGTATTCTTACAGCTTAACTGGTTGATGTATCTTTGTACATTAGATGCAGTGTTGCTGCTAATTAATTTTTAATTGTATGTTCTATATTTGTGCAGTGTTTTTCACTACTACGACTCACCTGTTAGTACGCAATCATCTGTGTGTAACATTATAATCAAATTGTATGACATTACTGTTCTGAGACTGACTAATCTAATGTCATGTAGCTTACTCTTCATACTAAACACCATCTGGCTAATCTCATGTCCTGGTAAACTCTGACTTAAACAACAGTGTCATGTCTGCTCTCCATTCACAGCATGGATGTGTGTGTGTGTGTGTGTGTGTGTGTGTGTGTGTGTGTGCATATATGTTTGATGTTGGGCTCGTCATGTGCGGACCTCTCTTTTAACCCACTGCTGTCATTGTTTTTCTCTCCCATTGCTTTGTTTGTGTTCTTTTTGGTAGTTGGACTCCCATTCGCAATACTCACACCGAATCACTCACCATTCAAACGTGGATTTTTCTGTAATGATGATTCGATCAAGTACCCCCTAAAGGATGACACCATTTCCTATCAGTTATTAGGAGGAGTAATGATACCTCTCACGCTACTTACTGTAAGTGCACTTCGTTTTGTTTATGTAGTCTCTGCCTCATCCTCACTCTCTGTTTCTAGCTTGTCTCAACATTTTCCCGCTCCAGTCCTGAAGGGAAAAACCCTGCACTGTTTAAAGTGCCATGCTTAAATTTCCATAACATACCTCACAAAAGGGCTAGTGCAAACTGAAGAAGCACAGGGAAATCTTCACGACCAAGTGGATAGCAGGTAGATAAAAATCACAGACAGACGCAGAGGAGGTCGTCAGTACAATTACTACAGATAAAAACAACGTTTTATATTTTACAAGGTTTTATTTAGGATCTTATGTTCATAGTTAAGTCACGAAAGTTTATGTTTCTGAAGTGTGTTTCGACAATGTACAAAAACTAATTAAATGCATGACAATAGTGGTATGCTTTATTTTAACATTTGTAAACTATGCATCAGTTTTCTAATATGAAAATGAAAAGTGCTGCATGAGTCCTAAAAGCCATACAGAAATTCTGAATACAGAAATGAACTTCAAATTTGAGAGTTTTTGTAGGTTTTACAGTGCCAATTGTGTTACACCCTGTGTAGTGAGCATTGAGAGTGTATAGGCTGACTTTTAGGATTCGGCTGTAATGTGTATTAGGGTTAAAAATAAATAAATAAATACACAAACAGATTACTGCATGTAGTGGAGTTGAATATGGTGAATTTTTTTTTTTTTTTTTAAACGTAAATCCTAGGTACTGAGAAAAATACCAATATTGATCTAAATAACAGGAAATTGTGATTTTGCTTACTTGTGACTTTCTTAAGAAAGTGACCTGATTTTTTCCATCTGTAGTTTATGTGACATGAATGCTTAACGGGGCGCTATAGCTTAAAAAAACCCAGGTTTATTAATCTTTCAATGCTAAAATGTTAAAGGTAAATTGAATAGATGTGTATTAAACAGTTCAGCGTTAACGCCACCGTTTCCGATTCTTCTGCTGAAAGGCTTAAAGATGATCAGTGATCTGTTAGAGCAGGTGAAGCGCTAAACTGTGAGGTTTGTATAGACAGGACTGGAGTCGGGCTTTAAAATCTCAGTGCCTGCCATCAGCTGTTTGGATGCTGAACACTTTGCTTCAGATCTGTTTGGTCTGCCATCATTCTCTTTCAAATACAGTGATAAATAAAACACTCCGGAGCTGTTAAAACTGACCAATCCTGGGCGTGATGTTTTAAAGAAATGCGCCGCTTTTCAAACTTGTAAGAGCATCTGTGGCTAATACTTGACCTTTAATGAAACAAAGACTCTGAAGATCTCACACAGGGGAAACAATGTGTCACACAAGCCACATGCCCACTTATTTAACCCACAGAAACATGTTTCTCAAGGCATTTGGAAATTCATCATAACTTAATAGCTTTATTTTGCTGGAAATGTATTCATTTTGTGGATGATTTAGAATTCAGATATACTCTTTGGCCTTTTGTTCAGTTACACCTGACTGTTCTTTAGGTATCAACAAATTCCACAAAAATTATTATTATTTTTTTTAAAAGTAGGATATGTTCCTGGAAAAAAATCCTTTTAATTTGATTTTAACAAGTCACTTCTGTCTGATGTCTGATATCATCAGTGTGTGCCTCCTACTCCTCCAAGTCCTGAAGATCCCCAAGAGACAGCTTCCATGATGCAAGGTCTATTGTGTAGCTCTACATTTCAACAAAGAAAAAACATGCTCAATTTTTATGAAATGTTCAACAGTCGCTAAAGTTAGCTGAAATGTCTAAAACTGTGCACTTTTCCATTCAGGTCAAGTATTATCTAGCTCATTTCAGAATCATTGATCCTCAAAATATATTGAGGCTGCATGTGATTCCTTTCCAAGCTTGACTTTTCCTTGTTGCTGGGGTGGTACCATCCAGAGTACATCTTTTGTAGCTTTAGGTGCATGTGACTAAAGTAAACTTTACATGAAAGCTTTAAAAAGGTACATCAGTGGTCCTTCAAGTCCAAATATGTCCCTTAAATTATGTTTACAGGTACACTATACTGTATTCACGCTTCCAGCTGAAAGCTACATGTTAAAGGTATAAATGATATACCCTTGATGGTACCACTCCAGGAACAAAAAATACAGTTTGACATCTTTATTTCAGAGAATGAAGTATGTTTATATTACCTAGCACACAATGTTTGCTTGATTTTATGAACTGAAACAGAGCTACACCATAAGCTTCCTGACTAGTGCATCTCAGGGGTGGGAAGAGGCACATACTGGTGAAATCAGATGGCAGTGATTTGGGTAAAAGGAATGTTATTTTAGGAACATGTCCTACTTAAAAGAATTTAGCTTCACACTGTGTGTACTAACACCTTGCCAAGGAGGAAAATCCAAGGTTTCTATGAAGTAAAATATGAGAAAATGAAGAAAACCATCCAGGATTTGAGGCTGAAAGACCAGGCTTACAGTGTGAGCTGTTTCACTCCATAGTCAGAACAAGTTCACAGAGCTCGATTCCAAAGAAAACTGGGATTTTTCTTATGTTACAATATGTAATATTATTACTTTGCAAACATTTAATTAAAATTTACTTAAACGATGCTGAATCCAGTCCAACCACAAAGCTGTAGATGGTTGAAGGATTTTCTCGGAGACGCAAAAATAGGCTCTATGGCAAGATTTGATCTAATCTAGTCATTAGTGCAGAACATTAGCCAGAGAGCTTCTACTTCCCCATAACCAGGTCAGCATGAAAAAAGAAAAGAATGAAAAATAATTGAATTGCGGACCATGGGTTACCAGTGATTGCTGCATTGTCAACTACCACTTCTGCTCTATCTTGCCTTCTAATTATTTGAGTGGACATCCTAATCAAGTTATAGAATCTTTTCAAGTTATAGCAAATTCTTGTATAGAAATGTGCTACTAAACTGTCTTCTGTCCTTTTCCTCCCTCGCAGATGATCATTGGTGAGTGCATTTCAGTGTATCTAAAACGTATCAAATCAAAGTCCTCTTTCAGCAACAGCTATGTTGCCTGCGTCTATAAAGCAATCGGCACCTTCCTGTTCGGCGCTGCCATGAGCCAGTCCCTCACCGACATCGGCAAGTACTCGATCGGCCGGCTGCGACCTCACTTCCTGTATGTGTGTAAGCCTGACTGGAATTCAATCAACTGCTCGAATGGAGCTTACATCGAGGAATTCACCTGCACCGGGAATGACTGGATGGTAAATGAAGCCAGGTGGGTGATTCTAGGCACTGATCCAAGAGCACACTATTAATGTATCTAAATTCAACTCCATCTACACAAACAAAGGGCTTTGCCTTTATACAGAACTTCTCCTTCTGAAAACCCTTGACCATTTCATGAACTCCTCTTCCCAAATCTCTTAAAACATACTAATTTTAAGAGCTTCCTCAATCCAAGTCAACAAAACCTTAACCATTACCATATCTTAATAGTTATACCCTCTGGTACTGATAATAACCCTCTGAAGTCACTTTTACGCCTGCATTTTATAATATCGTCATTATTTCTCAAATCATAGGTAACAGAAACCAGTGGAGAAACACCAGGTTAAAAAATAAAATAAAAGGGGGAACAGCTTAATCCGTTTTCGGTTGCCGCTTTTGTCAGAATTTCTTGGCATCTTTTTTATAAGCTATGAGCAAGAAATAAATCACTTGTGTAAACCATGACTTTGGAGATTTAAGGGAGGCAGCCAGAAGTCAACCCGACTACAAGAAAGAATCCTATTGGACAAGTTGTCCAGCTAACAGAGAAATTCCAGCTCATTAAAATGCACCCTGGGAATTTCTTGGATCTCTGATGCCGTTAAATTCAAATGGCGCACCATCAGCGCTCTGGTCTACTTCATGAGTGGCTTTGAAGTGGAAATTAAGAGCATGTAAAACATTTATGCCCTTCCACTCCACTAGAGCTACTTTCATGTGGTTCCGTCTGTCTGGGAGGCTTTTTTTCCACCCAAGTAAGCATGTAAGATCTGTATTTGTATTTCTTAAGCACACTGCGATACCTCAGATGGTCAGCACCAAGGTTAGAGGCTTAATGATCCTTCCAAAAGTTACATGGTCCAGCGGCATTGGATCAAACGTCATAAGAATGCATCAGTCATTGACATGCAGTCTGTCCAATTAGATTAGCAGAGTTCCACCTGGCTCCTGAATCAGGTTTCTGATTGTTCCTGGAGGACCAGGGGGAGACCTTTGATCATTATTTCGGTAGCCCTTTCAGTGAAATCCAGTTCCCCACAAGGGTTTGGATCTCTGTAGCTTTTGTGGTGAGACTGCGGTTCACATGCTGGTGTGCTCCAGCCCTGCGGTGAGCTGCTGGAGCCCACACATACACAGACAAAGAGTCCGACGCTCAAGGTTTCAGTGTGGTTTTTTTGGGCCAGACTCAAGGCAAGTGGGGAAAGTTGTTCCAGAACTTTCTCATTAACAGTAGGTGTGGTTCTTGCCTCTGATAGGAAAGCACTCTGCTGGACAAAATCCACTGTTTTTCCTAGGAGACGGAGCCATATATAGAACAAATAAACACAGGGGGAAGTGGGATGCCAAGAATAATCATGACTCACCCTTCATTAGGTGATACCATGAACATATGGCCTCACACCAAAGCAAGAGTAATGTTTGGAAGATTAATGGCTGGCTAATCAATCATATCTGCTTAGTCCAGATCTCAGAGTTATAAAATAATCTGGAAATAAAGCAACCTTGGGCTTGATGAACCCATGCCAGCTCCAAAGATAAAAAATTAATGACGCAAATTTGAGATTAGGGTTGAAAGGTTTGAGTTTTGCTTCTAAGGACTGGCTGTCATTAGTTATCAAATGCTAATCATTTTCATGAATGATTAGGATCACCCGAGCCTCACATTTAGATCTGCAGTGTCTACTTTGTCTCTCAGCCATACGCAATTGTTCTCTGCTTCTTTGTCTCGAGCCTTGTGACCTGTAATATGATTCGTCCAGAGGAACACTGCAGTTCATTTAATCCATTTGAGCTCTTACATGGCAGCATTCCAGACACACTGCTTTTAGTTAGATAAAGGGAAGACACATTTATAATTTTATGCGACTACTGTTTGAAGAGGTTCAAGTTTTGTGCTGCCTGATTCTTAAAAAAAAAAAAAAAAAAAAAAGAGTTAACGTAGAACTGACATATAATTTCATCAGCATCTAGAATATCCCCAATTAGTGATGATCAAGAGAACATCTTCCTAAATATTAGAAACATTTACGGTACACAAGACCAACCCAGGACTGAATATCAACGTTGGTGGATGTCCTCTCAGTGTCATAATTTCAATATAAATTTTAAAATGTATACAAAGTTAACAGAATATCCTATTTAATTAATTTATTTTTATTCATCCACCATCCACCCGTCCATCAGTCCCATCAATCCCACCCAT
>JAOTRR010000010.1:24198852-24212068 GCA_028570945.1 Gogo arcuatus | reverse complement strand
ATTAAATGCTCTAAGTGACAATATTTTTATGTGGAATTTGGGGGAAATGTTGTCAATAAATGCTGTACATTCATATTAACGAACATGGTTTTCTTTTCTGATCACTTGTTTGGAGCATCAAGAATGTAAAAAACTGAGGCTTATGAGTGGCGCAACAGAAAAGCGTTTAGCCTATGGTCCGGAGATCACAACTTCAAAACCTGACGATTCCACAGCCACCCGTGGCCAGGAGTCCAAAAGAACAAACCTGGCTTGGGGGGAGGGATAACGTACTCTAACCAATTACAGGCTTCTGTGAGAAGAAGGGTGAACATCGCTTTCCTTTTCAAGTGTGCATAATGAGGAGCAGTTAGAAAAGATGTGCTTGGCGGTTTCATATTTCTCAGATGAAGCATGAGATACCCTTCACCCTCCCGGACTTGTAGCTGTTGGATGATGGTGGAGAGTTAGCTAGTGGGTAGGAATTGGACAAGACTAAATTAGCTACATATCACTGTGGTGCTTTTGCTTAAAGTACGTTGTAATTTTGATTGTTTTCGAATAGTTGGGAAATCACAAAATGAGCATGCCTTCAACATTTAAAAAAAAAAAAAAAAAAAAATTACACACTTGTCTCTGACTGAATGTCTCTCCCCCCCCCCATAAATGTATTGATTTTTTTGTACGATACAATATCATTAGAATATCATACATTTTGATCAAAAAGCTAGGCATTTATTGTAGCATGAAAACAGTAATTTGGTTCCTCTCGTTTAGTACCAGTTAACTTTTATAGAGACGTAGCTGTCCTTTTTGTTTGATCTTATGTTTATAACCTTTTGCACAACTATCTCCTTCATCTGCACCTCTTCAATTGCTCTCACGCCCCAACACTACGCTTATCTTCTCACCCGTGACCTAATGAAGCAACACGCTGTTCTTCAATACGCAACACTCCCCATGGGGAGACATGTTATTAACCATCATAAATAAGTCACATGTAGCAACAATAGTGAGGTTTACATAACACTCCTACATGCCATAATTAGGGTCAATGAACAAAGCACACATACACACAGTTTCTTTCCTGCGTAATGATGGAAAAATAAGATAATTGGGGTCAGAGGGCTGTTGTCAGGAGCTTGAGTAAGACTTTTAATCCTCAATTGCTGAGCTCCGTGCTTGGATTGAATTCAATTTCATTTATTCATCTGCCAGATAAATAACTAGAAGTCCTTCTGTGTGTAGATATTTAGAGATAACTACGTATATTTCTCTCTATAGAATTGTCCCGGTAGTAAAAATTGCACTCTAGTACACAAAAGCTGTGCTCAAATTCACAAGCCTGTTCAAACTGGGTATTTAATAAACAATAAGAAAATTTCTACTAAGATTAGCACGTAGCAAGAGAACATTGTGGTGTATTGCATCCCACAGTGTGTTCGGTCACTTCAGTTCACACTAAATACAATATACTTTTATTCAGAAATTTTGCATTTCTTAACTATTTTTGGATTTTTTTTCCCAACCGGCTGTGAGCTATTGATTCTAGCTGAGCGGTTTGATACACAAAGCATTGACATTGCAATCCTGTTACACAGTTAAGGCCAAAACTTTTTGGCCTGTTTTACATTAAGCTGGAGAGACGTATCAAGTGCAGGACAGTCTCTAACATCTGCTCAAATAGTTGCTAGATTTGTGGCGTCACCAAATCTAGCAACAAAATCTCCAACGCTGTCCATTTAAGAATCTGTAGCTGATGGTTAGCTCTTAGTACTAGGTGTATGATGATATCAAGATTATGCAATATGGTTAAAATTTACATGGCTCAAGAACTAAAGCAAAGTGTTATGGTGTGGTTTTATAGCGTTCACACAAGTTTCCTCTGTGTTTTTGCTACGTCTTGAATGTCGTTGTCTAGCTATTCTAGTTATTTATTTTTAAATTAACATTTTCACGCAATGCAGACTAAATTATTTCTGTATAAATAAAGTCATCATAATCATGAATAGCAAGAGAATGCCCTTTGATACATAATGGTAACAACTGAACAACGACCTTTAGCTATGAGGAAACAAAAACACACAAAACCTCCATTTGTTTGAAAAAACACAAAAAAAATCTGAACATAAAGGTTTTGGAGATAGTTTGTTTCTGCAAACCGAAACCTTGTTCCTACACAATTGTTGCCATTACATTTCATTGGTGTTCTCATTATTTTTCTTTATAACATTAAAACCTTTTCATGCACTGTAGCCCTAATAGTTTCTGCCAAATTAAAATAATTAGTTGAACTGCAGCTGAGACTGTTATTTCTGATCTTAGTCCTGGTTACGCCGCATGATTCAGAAACGATTACATCTCCTTAGAGACGTCTTAGTGTAAGAAAATAACACCAGTTAGAGACGAATATTTTTAGTCTCCATGCCACGAGAATTGGAAATACTGTTGACAAGCGGTGTAGGTAGAAGTATGTTGCACATCTTTTAAATTCTGTGACAAGTTCAGATAAATAGAGATCAGCAACTTTTTGTAAGAGATTCAGTTGAAAGACAATCCACTTTTAAACAATATTTTAGCAGTTTTCCTCTCGCTTTGTTAGTGTAGTGTTTTTTGAGGAGGATCTAAGCTTCAAATCATTATTTTGGGTTGTGCGGTTGTTGCACTGTTCCAGCCCAATGGTGCAACGTCTTACACCACAATATAGTAACACAAACAAACCTCGATGGTGGTGTTAAAGTTCCTGCTGTGCACATCGGGATGCTCACAACAGGAGGAGCGCGTTTGTAATTAACATTGACATGAAGCTTCTTGTAGACATTCTCTCTCTCCTCTTGCAGTGTGCAACAGGGCCGGGCTGTTATTTTTGTTTGTTTTTTTTAAACCCACACTGTACATTTCTAAATATAGAAGCTGAATCATGGTTTACAGCTGCTGGGGAGATGCCATACAAGGTGTAATCGCATTTGCCCATCCCTAAAAAGCACTGCAATTATGGTATAAACACAGATAAGAAGTGTTTCTCTGCCATGAGTTTTGCAGCAGGGATCTTCTCAGCAAGATGACATTAAAAAAAAAAACCCCAAACCTTTTTATATGGCATTTTTTCAGATTTTATTGCCTCCAATATTTACCACCGTCATCCCGTTTATTATTATTTCTATGAACTCGGTTTTTATTTCAAATTAAATCCATGCTCCAAATCATGATCTAGTGCTAGCTTCTCCATAGTCCATGTATGAAACCGTAAATAAATAAATAAATAAATAAAAAATTGTGAAGCAGACTTTTGTTTTTATCCATCAAACGTCTGGAGCACATCATTACACATTCATCAGGCTCCATCCATCACTGATTTTTAACCCCCCCCCCCCAACTTTTAACTAGCTTTCATTATTGGCCTTCATTTTACTGGCACTGTATATTTACATCACTGATATTATTTCTTCATCAGCCCGCTGCCATGCAAGGCCGCATCCCACCAACCTGGTGTTAATCATTACGATAACATACCTGCAAGTCTTTAATTCCTTATGTAATTTACTTTGAGCTTGTGTACTGTGTTTAGTTCAGGGAACACACACAGTCACTACATTGGTGTCACCTGAAGGCAGTGAGCAGGCAGTTGGTTTAGCTGCTGCCTGACCCCAGCTGCTCTGGATCGTCAACACTTAACGAGGCCCATCATGGGCGCAGAAACATTTCTAAGTGGGATAGAGATCGTCCTTGCCTTCAAAAGTAGCCCAATTATCTATAATATCGCTTACCATTTGTTTTTGGAGAACCAGCCTGACATCCAGTAGTGGAGTGACATGTCTAAGACATATTACATATGCTAATTTACACACCTCTGCTAATTAAGAGGCAAACATCAGACACTAAACGTCTTTGCTGATCAGATAATTAGGCGTAAAGGTTTTGTACATTTTATAAGCCAAAAAGTACATTATGTAATAGTATCATTAGCACCTCTAAACGATCATTTCTTCCCTCTCTCAGCTTTATCTGCAGGCTCGATTGCAGGATGAATGGGCTCGACTCCTACGACCCACAATCCAGTTCTTCCTGGTTGCTGCATCTATATATACAGGACTGTCCCGTGTCTCCGACTATAAACACCACTGGAGTGACGTCCTCACAGGCCTCATACAGGGAGCAGTCGTGGCCTTACTGGTGGTAAGCGTCCTTTTCTGCACCTAGATATATTATTGTACTGGTTATTATGCACCGTCTTCACAAAGAGGTTTTAAAATTGTTAATTTTCCCAACTTTTTAGGAATTTTCACACACTAAAAATCCACAAGATGCCTAGTGAATTCAGTTTAAGCCTATCCTGGTCATGTTTATTTTTAAACAGGGTGTTGATATTAGCACATACTGTTCATGTTTTACTGCTGTCTTAAAACAGCATCTCAGACTCAATTTAGAAAAATCAGCATATCCTATCACTCACTGTAACCTCCAGACGCAGAATTTAACATGCAATCATCCTAGTGATCCATTTATTCATCTTCTCAATCATTACTTGTTAAACCCCTAAGACGAAATGTATTGTCACACAAAAGACTTACTTCACCTGTAACCCTTCAGTAGCTAATCATCCTCTCTGCGTCCTCAATCAGGTCCTGACTGACTTCTACACACACCACCTCTCTTATAGATGACAAATATGCAGTTAATTCTTTACACATAAAATTGAATGTAATATGTCCCCTGGCTATTGAGCAGCTTCTTTTCAGTGTTAAAACTGATGTGTTTGCAGTGCATTATGGGTAACACTACCACTAAGAAGTGCACTGGACAAACACTTCAAGTAAATGACTGTCAGGATCAACTTTAAATGTGGTCTAGCTCAGGAGTTGTAACTTTTTGGCTATAAAAAGTTACTTCAGAACAGATTTTCTGAACCTAATCCATTTATTTTAATATCAGGCTCATTATTTAAATGAGTGCAATAATATTTTAGGTGTTTATTGGAGCCACAGAGCTTTTGATTGCTGCACTTATTCCACTAATGAAATGTTTAACATTTTTAATGGGATCAGACCTTTCGTTTTTATTACTATTAAAGTATATGAATCTTTTATCATTAATGTGTAATTTCTAAAAAGTGCCCATGACCTAATGACCAAAATCCTATTTCAGGGATTTATTTAGAAACTTAAGTAAGGACACTGTGTTGCTCAGACATTTTGGTTGCCTGAAAACCTAACTGACTGGGCTAAGCAGCAGTCATTAACATAACGTAATAAGTGCACTACAGACTAAGGGAACGAGTGAGAATATGAATTCCCAAGGAGGGGGTCGACAGTGTAGCTGTAATCCACATCCTCTCCTGATAAGCGCATCATGTTCACACCCTCAACACAAAGTTTCCGATTCGGAAAAGATTGTATGTCGTGCGTAAGCAACATCATCCCCCTACATCATTAAAGAATGCCCATCAGCCAACGTGTGTGTAGTGCAGCAGACGCTGGGATTTGGAAGCATATGCTATAGTTTGTGCATCAAGGTTTACAGATTGCATTTAAACATTCACACCAGATGAAAGCATCAGTTTTGCAAAAGTCAACAGGAAGTAGGGTTTGTGTTTTTTCTCACTGAACAAATGCTACATTTGACGAAAGGTTGTAACTCGTAATTTCCGACCAGGAAAACCCCAAGATAACATCACTTAAGGGTCTCTAACGGAGTTCAGCAAGTGATGTCAAATCATCATGGTAAACAACGTTGCACTTGTTACTTTTAGATAAGTTATACTGTAAATATGCATAGACATATTTGCTTGTTAAAGCTATAACATTGACTATACAGTTTGCTGGCTGGATTGTCGGTAAAAGATGAACATGGAGGCGTTCATGCTTCTTGCCCACTTTGTAACAAGAAAGCACGGAGGTTGAAAATTCCAACTTTCCACTTCGACATCTCAACTGCTAAGGAACAACAAACCAAAACTCAATAGCTTGGACATGAAGTCAGCTTGGGTTAGTGATTTGTCCACCCCTGTATTTTAAGCCGTGTTCCACTTAAAAAATAATAATAATAATAATACTTTTTTTTTTTTTTTTTTAAAAGTACCAGGTTCTCTTAAAGTGTCATTTTAATAAAAACCCATTTAATCCTTACGTTTCTCCCTCAGGTTTTCTTCGTGTCTGATTTCTTCAAGAAGCCAGCAGCCCCGCAGAAAGATGATGAGATGGTGCACACTACTCTACAGGAGACGCCAACTAACGGAAACCACTATGACGTCACTAACTGAAGCTGCAACGAACCCACATTCTGCGTCTTGCTGTTCCGACAGCACGGTCTGTCGGCGCACACCGACTGTGAGGAAGGACCACTGGGGTGGAAACCTGTGAATGTAAACCCCTGCTTTCCCCTTCTGCTATGCCCAGACTCTGCGTCTCATGACACCTTTGGGCTGCTGCTTTCCTGTGTATGATGCTAACAGATTTGCTCCTCTAGCAAAGTTTTTTTTAAGGTATAAAGAAAAAAATAACTGTCGCTATACACTTTTTTTTAATTAAAATTATGTTAAAACACTATGTACAAAAGAACGCATTGTGCTGTTGAAGACAAAAGAATGAAGTCAGAGTTATGAAGCTGAACATTAATAAACATGTTCTGTCACCACCGTCTTCACGTTGTCTTTATGAAAAATGAAAGAAGAAAAATGATAAAGGGAAGGAATTTGTTCAGCAGCAGCTTCATCCCTCAGAGGTAAAGACTGGCAGCAAACACAATGTCACGCTTGATCTTCGTGATGCCTGGTGAAAGAGACAAGAAGTAATTACAAAAAGAGGAGTTTCAAAGCTGTGAAATTCAGGAATTTTTCATCGGACAAAAAGGTTAGAGTTCATTTCGTGTCAACCAGAAATTTCATTTCAAATCCATCATTTCATAAGTCAGGTTTGTGAATCACTACATACGCTCACAACTTACAAGAACAAAAAATCTTCATCAAGAAATACTGATAGAGCAGATTCTGAGTATTCTAGCGCTTGAAATGTTTCCTGTAAAAACACTAACTATACATGCAATCTAGCTTTTGATGGAGTGTGTTTGTAATTAAAGGAAAGGAGTAAATACCGAGAGCGAACTTGTTCTCCAGCTCCGTGTTCCCAATGGCCTTGGCTGCTTGGCACATCTGCCTCAGAAGCTCCTCCAAACGCCTCATGCAGCGAATAATGCTGCCTAAAAATCGCTCGGAGAGAGCGAGAAAACAGAGAGAAAGGGGGGGGGGGGGGATTACTCCATGTCCTCCCTACAGAGTGATAACATGCACTCGGGTCTCTCTTGCTTGACTGCATAGCAAACAAATCAAGTCACTTTCTGGCCTCGGTGCGCTTCACCGATTCACTGTTTACTTCCATTACACACTGATTTCTTTCTTTCTTTCTTAAAAAGAAAGATTTTTCTGGTAAGATGAAAACATTTCCCCTTTTTTCTCTCCACAGAGGAACAAACTCAATCGGAGTGGGAGGGGGGGGACCTACACACGAAAGCATGCCAGGAACCCCATCTCCTCTGCATCTGTGTTTTTGGGTTTATCCTCTGCCTTCACTTTAATTTATCACGCTCTTTTCACTCGACCTCCCGGATACGCAGACGATGAGGAGCCAGGCTTCATCACGCTACGCCCTCAGAACTAGACGCGTGTCAATATTAAATCCTAATATCACAACATTTGTTTAACCTTCGATCACAGCATGATATTCCCAGTATTTTAATGAAATGCTAATTCACTAAAAAAAAAAAGTTTTAAATATAATCTTTGCTTATAGTCTTGTCTACTAACTAGCTTTATAATATTCCCATTCTTAGGACATTTCTAAAATACCTTCCGTAAACATTTAAAACGGACCATGCGTGCATTAAGCACATGCTCTATTGGCATGGTATAAAATACTTTTCCAGAAAACCACAGTCAGGTAGTTATTAGTGATGGAGGCCCTTATTGAATTAGGACAACATGAGACTCATCGCTGCCAAGAAAATGTCGCCATGTAACACAAAGCAAATCCAGATGTAACTGATCCAAGGATGTGTCGAGATCCCATAATCATACTGGGATAAAAATCACCTTCGAAAACGTCCGTCATTTTGCAGATCTGAGAGAACGAGGCTCCATTGGCCCAAGTGTACACTACGTCCATGAGATGAGGACGGAACTGGTTCAGGTAGGTGTCCTCATCCACGTCCAGCTTCGCTTCGGCTGAGACTTTAGCGATGCGCTTGGCACATTCCTGTCAATCAGAACGATTCGATTCAGGTTAAATAAAACCCTGTTACAGTTGTATTGCTACGAATCAAATCTTGTTACTTTCTTTTAATAACAAACGAGAAGCTGAAAACCTCAGTGGAAAATGTGGGTTGGTCTTTAAAACAGTGGATTCACATCATAAAATTTAAGAGCCAATCATTTTGCAAGATGGAAGTGGTTCGTGCAACATCACAACCTGTATTTCTAAATCGTGAGCACCTGTGTGTGTGGGTTTTTTTTTTTTTAATGCCTCCACCACTGAGAGATGGAGACGTTATGTTTTCAGCTTGTCTGTCTGTCCATCTGAGATTCTCGTTAGTGCAAGAAGTCAAGAATGAGTGATTAAATGTTTGTAGGATTTATATGGAATCATCATCATCATCATCGCAACCAGCAGATGAACTGATTAGATTTTGGAATTGAGCCAATCAGAGTCAAGGGCACAGCAAGGTCAAATGTCTGAAAGTTCTTCTTCAATAGCTTCTGTCCTGTTCATCATACAGAGATGTGACTGACATGTTCATGTACAGGAACTCCATGCCCTTTCTATAGAGCTGCCATATTAAATCATTTGTTATTCAAGACGTGCACTGGGGAAAATAATGCAACACCTGGAGTTGGGATATAGGGACTCATCAAATGCAGGCGCTGTAGTATGAAAATGTAACCATCACAATGTACAATGATGCTACATAAATGCAGATTAAAAAATAAGACCATAAAGTTAACTTGCTTTTTAGTCATTACTATGATAAAGTCGAAAGCTGAGGCGAGGCCACCCGAGTAGAACTGGTTTAAGGGTCTAAAAAGGCCGGGAGTCTTCCGAGAGTCCACGTGCTGTCTTGAAAATAGGACGGACTTAATATCTGGAGCAGGAATGTGACCTTAAATACGCTACTTGTCTAAGCAAGCTCCTCTTAAACATTATCTGCATATGGAGATGTCAAAAATAACAGAAACTACAGAGATACGAGTCATCGGCATGAGATTCACAACAGAGAACAACTTCAGAGATGCCTTTCTCCACTGAAGCAAACCACACACGTATCTTAACCCGAAGCTCTGCACCGTAAACACACGTCAGTGGAGAGCAAATGGAGGCATGAGCGCTGATGTGACACGCCGTTTATGAATGTAAACACGTGAGATAAACCCCAGTGCTGCATAAACACACAAGGTGTGTGTGTGTGGGTGTGTGTAATTCAGACTGAATGTCTGTTACCTGCATCTGTCGGAGTGGGCCTGCTAACTGCTCTGTAAGTTTAGGCATCTCATTAGCCTGCAGAGAGAGAGAAAGAGAGAACATTTCTAACAAAGGAACAACATTCATTAAGATGAAATAAAATAAACTGTCCCAAAGCACAAAATGCAGTACAAATAAGCTCACTATAAAAACATGAAATATTTAAACCAAACAATAAAAAGACCACACCCAAGGAAAATAAAAACATGCATCAGAAATGGAATAAATCTCATAACGCGCCATTCCAGTAGCTATCAAATGACCACGTTTCACGAGTTCCACCCTCACAGCGAGCCACAGCGGTGCTCATCGAGTCATATTTGAATGCTTGTGTTATGAGATTTGTGACATTGCACTGCGTAGAGGCCACATTCCCAAGACATTCGAACTCACTTGAACCATCGTATCCTGCCAGGGGCAGCTAGACCTGGCCAGTGACTTCATATTAAAAGGTGCAGCCAGTGATATTTAAGTCAGAGCACTGTTTGTTGCTTCAGTAAAATATCTGCTCAGGGGAAAAAGTCCAGGCTCTGCAAAACGGAGGAAAAAACGTATCTGGACCATCAACATCCGATCAGGAAAAGGAAGCATCTCGACTCACTCACTCATGTAACCCCAGGTGTTCTTTCAGTAGAATTCAGACGTTCTAGCTCAAGCATGCGTTGTGGGGCAGAGGGGTGTATCGGGACTCAGATCATGTGGGAGCAGACAAAAAAAGCCACAGGAAAGACCACCTTCATTCATGTTGGGAGCTGCATAACTTATCAAATCATTGCTTTATAATTGTGAGGGTCGCTGTGGTTTAAATTACAGATTTGCTTGCTGAGTGGGTGGGGTTGGACTGAATTTCTTCGAAAGTGGGACATACTGGACATAATTCCTCTGGGAGCTAGTGGGATTTGTCAAGAGTGTCCTCAAGAATGGGTGGGATTGGCCAGAATTCCTTCTTGAGAGAACTAGATTCGTAGAAATCCTTCAGAAGCGGGTGGGATTTGTCAGAATTCCTTCACAAGCACGCAGGATTTACCAATAAGTTGAATTAGTCAAGAGTGTCTTAGGGAGAGGGCAGGATTGGAAAGAATTTATTCAGGAGTGAGAGAGATTGGTCAGAATTCCTTTGAAAGTGGTCGTGTTTGGTCAGAGTTCCTTCAGTAAAGAGCAGGATTGGTCAGAAATCATTTGGGGGCTGGTGGGATTGGTCAGAATTCCTTCTGGAGTGAGAAGGATTAGTAAGTATTCCTTTAGGAGTGAGCAGGAGTGGTCAGAATTCCTTTGAGAATATGTACAATTGGACAGAATTTCTTTCAAGAGTGAGTGGGACTTGATAGAATTCCTTCAGGAATGGGCAGGATCAGTCAATTCTTTTTTGGAGCAGTCAGGAATGGTATTAAAAATAGTCCTATGAACACCTCTATGGTGAGGACAGGAAGTATAAGGCACTTAAAACAGCGAGCTTCAGCTTACTTCCAGTTCAACCACCACCAACTGCAGGCTTGAGGAATCTGCCTCTGCTGAGGCAAAAGATGGACTGCTGCAAAGCTCACTGATGATCACACTGTACATCATCCAGTGATACACTGCTGAACTGAGATCAATCTCCAGACATCTAGTGGCTCATAGCTTTTAATGGTTTTAACACTCCGTAGGAGACACGCAGACTGGTGTGAGACACGGGTGTAACCTTTAACCACCTACAAATGCCCGAGTGCTTTCAGCCACAATCCGTTCAGAGGATGAGACATGAGCTGTGCTTTCTGCTGCATGCGTGAGAGAGACGACAAGTGGAAACATTCCAAAATGACAGTTGACGGAGGACAGAAACCAGCTGTCAACACACATTCCAATAATACCAACTGAACAACCCACAACACACCCACACAGATACCAAGCTTGTTGCTGCCCAATCAACTGTTTCTTCCAAGAGAAAGTTAAAATTTATTTTTATAGTGAACATAATCTCAGTATATCTTAGTTTTAAAATAGTGCTATATGACTCGCATTTAACCCCCCACCCCACGTCTTTTTCCCGTTATTGGAGGTTGGCTGGAAAATGGTGTTGGCCTCTCATTATGAGGAGAAAATTATTATTATTAATTTAGCACCTTTTAGTGGTGCAGTGTTGACATACACTACATTATTTCACTTCCGTAACAGTCTACACAATATTCTGAGGCCCAGACCACAACTACAATCAACTCAATTCTAAATTACTTCTCAGACACAAATAAAAGCAGATAATCGCCAACCTCAACTGGTTTTTCATGCAACACAGTGCGCAAAGCAAGTGGCTTTGAATTCACAGACAAACAACGAGGGTGTTGAGGTGAAACACGAGCTGTCCCCCTCACTGCAGTGTTATCAACTGCTATATAAAAAGAACACAATGTCATCAGAGTAACATTTACTGACCGAGTGCTGGAGGATCAACAATCACTAAGGCTAAGTTAAATCACGCAATCTGATCTCACCGTTTAGACAGCGCTTGCAATGCAATATCAGAAATCGGATTCAGGACTACCAATAAAACTGGACCAAATTAGAATGGAAGTGCAATAACGTGGATGGAAGAATCGAATAAAATCAACCACACATGAAGGCATGAAATGAATTCGGCACTTTTACCTGCAGTGTGAAGATACGTCATGTAAATTTTAGTTCATTCCAGACAGAAATAAATAACGAACCGAGCATGAAAATCATCACAAAAGATGCTTCTGATGCTTATTTACAGCACACAAGCTTCTCACTTTTATCCTGAATTCACACTAAACACATCATACATCAGTTTTGTGGCTCTGTACCGCGAACAGTCCGTCCAATCCACATCACACGCGCTCAGCATATCCTACCAGCATGACAGCATTTTTAATCAAGAAAATTAATATACAGCTGTGTAAATGAACCATGGAGGATGGGTACAGATCAAGTTGGGCAAGCTGTAGTTACAACACAGCTCTAACACACCAAATAAACAACCTATTCCTCTTTTCTCCTGGTGACACAAAAGTAATTTTACACCTATTACTCCATTTGCTGAGTCAGAATCAGCAGAAAAGTGATACTGTTTCCATTCGCATACTATTTGGTGTGGCTTCACTCTGCACATAATCAACCTTTAAGGTGTACAGGGCTGAAAACTCTTACATAATTCATTTATTGGTTAGAAATAAGGTGATTGAGACAGACAAACCTTTGCCAAGTGAAGCAAACACTAAATAAATATTAGGTAATTGTATAAATAGCTAAATACAGTGGGACCGCCGTTCATATCCACCGACCCTGTAACCATGGTTTCAGTGATCCGTGATTTACCCCGGGCTGAAAATATTAAGTGGGATAAAATCAGAATCCTGTTTATTTGAGAGAGAGACCGCATTCATATCACTTACTACAGAACACTGTTGTAATTGTTTTATTTTTATTATTAGTTACTGTTGTTGATATCGTGTATAATATATAAAGTAAACTTTATCATAGGTATGTACACAAAAGACAAGCTTTATATATGGTTCGCTCCTATCTGCAGTTTCAAGGGCAGTGGGCTCATTTCACTGACAGTTGATGTGGCATGAACTACTTGTTAACACAGAAATGCAACTGCTGTTTATGACACGTTTCACACACAGCTCGATGAAAAATGCTTTAAGCGTGTCCGGTGTGAACTGGCCTTACTCTCTCTCTCTGTCTCTCTGTCTCTCTGTCTGTCTGTCTGTCTGTCTGTCTGTCTGTCT
>JAOTRR010000010.1:24145076-24156695 GCA_028570945.1 Gogo arcuatus | reverse complement strand
AAATCTAGATTTGCATTTTTAATGTTATTACAACCTCATAGTGTTATATTAAAGTCTCAAACAGAAAATAGGGGTTTTCATGCTATCAGTTTTTTGGTAAAGAAAATATATTTTTTCTCAAGTTTATCACAGTGGATTTATCGCATTTTGGAACCAAACTCTTCAAATATTCAAAGAATCTGTCCTCATCATCTCTTAATACTGACACATTGCAGATTGAGACATACCAGATTGCTCACTTATTGCTCACTTAATCCGGTGCTGAAGTGTTGCACAGCATTAGAAGAAGATGCCAATGCAAACAGAACTAACTCACATCCTCCTTTCGTACAGTGACATTTCTTTTCTCTTAATAGAATAACCAGTCTTTGTCTTAATTTATGGATTTGTGTAGGCTTGATTCCTTTGATTATTTTTCTTCATATATAATATGGAAATATTTTTGATTGGATTTGACAAAGTTTTCATTATATTTGTATGTGTAATTGAAAAACCTAATCCATATGTAAAATTGCAGTAGCATCGCTCATTATGTGATTTAAAACCAATCACTTGTGGTTCAGTTGAGTGAGTCGCCATATAGCTAAATTTACAAACTCAGGATACAAACGTTATTCCAAACTAACAGGATTTTAATGAATACCATTTTGTTGTGCATAAATGCTCCTACAAATGATTTATGAATAAATCTGTTGATATCCAGCTTATTGTTTACTGTTAAAAAATAGCTTTGAAAGTCAGTAGCTTTGAAAGTTTATTTTCTTTCTCTGGTTGGTGGATGGAAGAAAGGAGGCTGGTAAACTCTATCTCAGAAATGTGGTATTTTACAATTAATAACACCTACTAAACGTGCGAAATCTGCCAAGCTACAGAGCCAAGTGTCCAAAAGTCCAGGGGTGGGGCTGGACCTGATCCAACTCCACCTGTAAGCCCAGCCCATGACCCATGACCCCTAACCCACAAGACATTGTACAGCATGGAACAACAAACACACTTATCCAACCTGAAACACACTGGGCTGTGTCCTCCCACTGGACTTTTGTTTTGACTCCGCCCAAGTAGGAGGGGTTGGATCATGTCTGACTCTGGACTTTTGGTTCTGCAGTGAAGTGTACTTGAGTGCACGTGAGAGGAAAATAAGGGCGTGGCATGACTTTTTTTGTCTGTAATTCTATAACTATCTGTAAGGATTTAATTAATGGATTTATTTATTTCATGTGCTTCTATAAATATAATTGTAATTAATGTTTATACTGTAATGTGTTGTCCTAAATCTTACAGCAGAATGAAAAACCCAGAAACATTAACTTTCATCACTGAGTGTTGTGCTTTTTCCTCAGATGAGAAGACCATACAGATCATTCTCGAGTTGATTAAATCGGAGAAAATGCCACGCTGAAGCTCCTGAGTCCATGCTGAGGCCATAAAAAAGTGGACTAAATCATTTTCTGCTCTCAAGACTACTTAAGCTCATCGGCTTGTGTGCATGGGCAGAAAAATACACTTCGATAGAAACAGCATGGAAGCATGGATACTTGAACCTTTTACATCAGGATCGAGTGTGTGACAGCGATAAGCTCCTCACTGAGAGGAAATGAAATGATTTGAGAGGATTTTTCATGTATAAATGTTACCAAATCTAAATAAAAAAATGTTTATTAACCCAGTCAATACATGTGATATTCCTTTAAACCTATAGATGACTGGCTGAAATGCAAACTATCTTTCCTATCTTGTACATAGTACATGTGACAAAAATAAAGGCTTTGGCCTTGGTTCTTCTTTTTCTATACCATATATGTGAATAATTAGATGTTGATTATAATACATCTGCACAATCCATAATCTAAACAATTATAATAGTATCTATGTGGAATTATTTGAAAAAAAAATTACCAATCAGTGCAGAACTAGAATAAATCACATTAATTAACCACGGCACTGTTGAATTCTCGGTTGTTACATCATTCAAATGCGAAAGTTGCATGTGGTTTTTAGATGTGTGTTCCTCAGAGTAATATGATTTTCACCTGTGATTCATTTGTTCACATTTAGTTCATGTGGTTTCATTTTACCATGTGATTTTTTCCCCCCCCCTGCCACATGATTAGTTTATTTTCACATGGGATCACAATTTGTTCACATGATGTCCTATGAGTTCATGTTCCCTTCAATTTCAGGGAGAAATGCACCATCACATGTTTTTCACACATGATCACATATTACTCATCCGCACTAAATATAGCTAGGTTAAAAAAAAAACCCAATTTGGGTCAATTTGGAAACCTAGTACTGGATCCAATATGGACTGATCTAGTATCAGTTTGTTTTATTGTGTTATTTGGGTTATTTTTTTAACTCGACGTGAGTCAATTTGGAAAGCCAGTCAGTGGTCCAATATGGATTGACCTAGCATGGGTTTGTTTTAACCCCAGTGATGATGGGTTAGAATGTTCAACACCCTTTTGGTGACCCGACTTGTGGTTAAAAATGCCTACGTTGCTGGGATGTAGACATGAAAATTGTGTTAATTACAATGTCTGCATTTATTTTTCATATCAGCACAAAAGAAGAAGCAACTCAAGCTCATACTGGTGTACTAAAATAGTTCAACATTTAGTTTCATGTGTACATTTTGAAATCTTCAAATAGCTAGCCGCTAATCTGAGATAACAGACTAAACATGAGCTCATTTTTAACTAGCTAATAGTAGCTTTATTAGTTATGTCCCAACTGAGGTACCGTAATGTTGATTGTAAATATAATATTGTAAGAATTTAATCTAATCTTTACATTTTTCTTACAAAAAAATAGTATTTTATCTGATTTATTCCAAGATGTCAGCTTAAGCCATATTGTCCTCTCTGTACTGTTAGCTAGCCTACTTTTTTTTTCTTCAGCAGGCTAATATTAGCTAGGCTATCAAACCAAACTACAAAACGTCACTGTCTGTACACAGTAATGTACACGAAAATAACCATTTTGAAAGTTTCAAATGTTAAATGAAGTAAAATTCGGACTAAAATGTACATTTCTTCAGGCTTGTTTTCCCCCTGGTTGTCGCTGTGTCTCAACAGGTGCAGCGGAAATTTCCAGAAATTGAAATCAACACCAAGAAGAGCTGTGGGTCTGAGGGAATATTTCGTCAGGTTGTTATTATGAATGATTTTTTAATGTTAAAGTTTGTTGTTTCCAGTCTGTTTGTTTGTTTGTCTGAGAGCGCAAAACCTGACTGGAATGTTCTGTTGACGTTGTGAGGCACGCGTGGAGTTAAAGCACAGCGTCATTACAGCTCGCGCCTGACGACCAACACTAAGCAACAGCAACGGCCACAGCGCGCGCTGCACCCGCTCATCTCAACCGCAGAGCAGAGCAGAGCGCGCGAACGTCCTGTCAGAGTGTGCCGGAATGCACGAGCGCTCTCTCTCTTTCTCTCTCTCTCACACACACACACACACACACACATACATGAGCAGCTTTTCAGTAAGGTAAGTTTTGTTTCCTTGTTTTGTTTGCTTGTTTGTCTAAATAACGATGGGTTAATTAAAAAAATCTATTGCATGACAAAGTGGACTTTTAATCACTTGATAATTTTGTGGGGTTGAAAAGACTAAATACTTCTTAAATTATGTATTTATTTGTTTGTTTGCTTGTTTTCTAGTTTGTTTTTGTTTAAAGGAAGCATGAGTGCATTAAAAATTAAAGTTAAAAAAATTGTTTTCTGATTTTCTGAATGATAAAGGGACCTTTTAATTATTTGCTGATTTTAGATTAGTTACATTTGTTTGTTTATTTATATTATTTCAGTTTTGTTACTTTGGAGACGACTCCATCTGAACTAATTCAACAGAGGAAATCATGATGGGTGCTGTGGATTCTGTTCAACACTGCCTGGGTAACGCCATCGAGATGAACAGACAGGTGAGAGAGAGAGGGGGGGGGATGATGCTAAACTGGAGGCTAGAAGCTTCTCTTATTTATTAGAATTGCAAAAGTAAGCAAGAAAACTCTGAGACATCAAACATGTTTTCAGTCCTTAACTGTATTTGGACTAAAAGGGAAATTGTGTATTTAAATTTTGGCCAAACTGTTCCTGGAAAAAGAGCCTACCTTGTTTTAAAAATCAACATCTATTTAGTCTATATCAGACATTATTTGGTAGTTAAGTGCCTCTAAATCTGTGGTGTTTCTGGAGTTCATGTCTCTCCCTCTGTCTGTGTGAAGCTCCACGTCTCTGTGCAGAGGAAGCAGGAGGAGATCTCGGCCCTAAAGAAGAGGAACGCTCAGCTGAAGGAGTTGGTCAAACAGGCCGAGATTTACGCTGCTGTACTGGACGTAAGTCAGGCAAAGCTCATTATTATATCTAAAAAGTGATTTGTTTACTTCATACATGCGACCTCTGTCATCGTGAGTCAAAGTTTTACCATGTTGTAAGGAACAAAACACAACGTAATGTCCTGTTGTAGGAAAATAATCAATCAACGATGGCATGGTGTAATGCAGCCCACTGTGAAGTGGAGTTATGCTGAGTTGGTGGTGGCTTGTAAGTGGTAATTTACAAGTAATTTACCACCTCAGCACGTTCAGTGTACGAAGTGGGGAAAAAAACACGGACGCCTGCATGATAGCATGTCTTTTGTTTGCTCTGTCAGAGCATGTAAAGCTCACAAAAAGCTACTTTAAGTGCACTTTTACAGTTACAGGCCTAAGTAGCTACCAGTGCTACTATAGCGAACTTCAAACATTCATGCAACATTTTGGGCTTAAATTGCAGCACAGCAACAACAGCAGGCAACAGTGGGGCAAGTAGTGTTCGCAATTTGTGTAGCTAATGCTAATGAGCGATAATGCTAATGTTCATGATTACCTTCTCAAAACAGCGATTAGTATCCATAGTCAGTGTTATAGATCTAACCAAGTACATTGTTTGTATATTAACTGATCTAATACCAACGCTGTGTTTGGATTGTCCACTCACTCGCTATATAGTGGTCGCTACATAGAACACTCACTAGGAGATAACAGAAGACAGCTGTCGATACATTTTGGACACTTAGGGGATGTTACACTGCTGCATAATTATGCGCTGGACATTTGTAATTATCTCTGTCGTGTAAACAAACGCCAGAACATGGACACCAATGTGGCTATTTTTGGATAAGTACACGTTGCAATTGACATATTTCTTCACAACATTGAAATAAAAATAAGATAAAACTTTTATTAAAAGTCTACAATTCACATGACAGGCTGCAATGCATGATGGTCTACGTCGACCGATAGAGGGTACAGCTTCTGTACACTACATGTTGGTGTGCTTCACGATGATTTTGTAGTGCACTATACAGTGAGTGAAAGTTACAGCTGAGAATTTGAACAGCACTACAAAATGGCTGATTCACTATATAGTGGACTATATGGTCGTGTGCAGGACCATAGTTATCAGTGATTGGTCGGGGGGGGTCCATAATTATCAGTGATTGATCGGGGGGTCCATAGTTATCAGTGATTGGTCGGGCGGGACCATGGTTATTAGTGATTGGTCGGGGGGTCCATGGTTATCAGTGATTGGTCATGCGCAGGATCATGGTTATCAGTGATTGGTCGTGGGTGGGACCATGGTTATCAGTGATTGGTCAGGCGGGATCATGGTTATCAGTGATTGGTCATGGGTGGGACAATGGTTATCAGTGATTGGTCGTGGGTGGGACAATGGTTATCAGTGATTGGTCATGGGCAGGGCCATGGTTATCAGTGATTGGTTGCAAGCACAAGTCAGGTGTTATTCTGTGAGTCGAGTGAACCTGCTTTCTAAACTCGTATAATAGCAGCTGTGATGTGAGCTGGAGAGCCATATCGAGTTCAAGACAGCCACTAATGTGTGCTGAAAAAGTCGCTAGATTTGTTGCTAGGCTTTTTTTTTTCCTTAAAAAAAAAATCCCCAAATCTAGCGAGAGTCTCTACATTTGCAACACTGAAGGGGCCCCAGAAATGGCTATTGATGTCAGACTTAATAACCAGATTGAGAAGACGACCCAAAGTTTACGAGCTGAACTTTCATGTTGCGGGGGCATTTTCTCTGACTTTTACAGGTTGAAGGCGGGGAATTGCAACGAATGCGTGAATAAAATTGCTGTAATTCCTACACCATCCACCTAATTTGGATTTAAATACCCTCAAATAATTTCCACTCGAATATACTCAGGTAGACAGATATCTACCAGTCAAAATATTTATGAACCTGAATGTATATATGATCAGTTTATAACTATGTTGAAGAACATCTGCAACACAATCTAGTTCCTGTTATCAGCTGTTACAGCACCTATACACCGTAGTTCCCTCACCAGCTTCTCTCTTTTTCTCCCTTTTTAACTGTTTTTCTCCCCTTCTCTCTAGTTGAAAGTAAAAGTTACAGGTTTAAATCTGACTGGTACAAAGTACTGACACTGGAGACTCCTTCTACGAATACTAAATAACCTGAACATGTCCTCACAGACAACTTGTATGCTATATTTTTCTTTGTTGCATACCACCACTTATTAAAAATCTACTTATCTTCTTAGGCTTCACTTAGCCAGTGGCTAAGCTGTTGCTATAGAAACGATAACATTAGAACAAGCTTTCAGCAGCATTTTGGTATAAACATAATATAATTCTTGAGTTTTATTAACGATGTGCCTTGTTAGGATGAATTCTCATAACCATTTAGAACTCTATATATTTAGCATAGACAGGAAGTCGAGAAATTGAGGTGTTTCCACTAGGGGGTGCCATGACTACCACAATTAGCCCGTTCATTTCAATGCCACAGTGACTTCATCCTCATCTTTATCTTTTTTCCCCCTATCAAGGCCTTCACACCGCAGCCTGATGACACCTCAGAGTGTGCGTCACAGCCAGTTTCAGCTTTCACACCACACTCGCACTCCTATTCCTTGAGTGCTGAGCCATCTGAATGGAATTTCAGTGCAGCTCTACAGACATCTTGGCTCGAGTCTCTTCTCAATCACACACCGCCGGAGGAGGAAGAGGAGCGGTCAGACAGAATCCTGTCTGAACACACCAACACAGGAGTGAAGAGACAATTATGGCCATGTGACGTTGAGTCCAGGAGCACTGATACTCCTCCAGCGTGTCCAGACAAAAAAACAAGACTGGACCAAGAGTTTCTTGACCAATCAGAACATCATTCATCTGAACATCTGGGTTCAGAGGCGGTGCAGGTTTTCGGATCCTTCCGCGGCTTACGGGTTTTGAAGGCCGCACCCTCTGCGACCTCTGACCTTTGGAGAGAGGGGAGGTGTGCGGTTTTTAAGACGTCCATCAGAGAGCACAGTACGGTCCGGACCAGAGTTTTCCCTCACGGCAAAACGTTCACATCGCACACACCTGACGGAGGCAGTAGGTTTCTCTGGATTCCCAAACAGAACTGAAACACTATCGTTTTTCTTGTTTGTTTTAGATAGCAGGCTCTATAAACGTCAGAGGCCATGATTTCCTAAAGGTTTCTCTGTGTGTAAAAACATGGACAGACTTAACAACATGAAATCTAACAGGATCAACAGTCATTCGTTCATTTATTTATTAAAAAATTGTAATTGTTGGCAAATCGCTTTGGTATAAGAGGAATAAAACACTTGCTGTTATTGGGAAATAATCAACTTTGCAGCAGTGACAGTAACTAGTCTTTTCATCAGGCCACATCATACCATCCTGTCATTGATTATTTTCTTAAAACAGCATACTCCAGGTGTTTTATTCATTACATCACAGCACAGCCCTCTATCTTTGGTAATATGTGTATAAAAGGAAATTCCATCCATGTTATTTATTTAATATCTTTGCTTGGCTCCAATTGTCTGGGGCATGTCAGCGTTTCCACCATGGGAGATCAGAGGCTACAGCATGACGACCATCAGATTTTATTAAAGCAGGTAGTACAGGGCAGCTTAACAGCACAGCAGTCATTAAATCACAATAATTATTCCTGCTACTTTCTGTCTGTAAACAGGTAAAACCAGCAACCTGATATGAACCTTTCATAACACATTTTATCAGTTTGATATTATTACAAAATACCATCTGAAAAATTACCAAATGCCTTCAGTAATGGCTGTTTTGTTGTTTTGTACACGATATTACCACATTGGCCATTTGAAAGACAGTAAATAAAAAAAGACAACTTTAAATAACTGAATGCAATAAAAAAAATAAATAAGACAACCGTGTCTTGCATGACACTCTCAGAATAATCTGCTAAAAAGACAGAGCTCGCAAATGAGGACACGCCCACTAAGAGTAAAATCCAGTGTATATTTACAATGGCTTATTTAATGGTTAACAATGGTTTAATTATTATATTATTCTGATATTCAAATAAGCAAAAAAGGCAATAAATTACTCAACGGCCGTATCAGTGTAGTGAAATACAGTATGATGTTCTTACTCTCTTCTTCCTTTTCTTATTATTTTTCTTATTATTATTGTGCTGAATTTTTGGGGTGAATTCTAAGCAACACCACATGGATTAGTTAACATTGACACAGCAGGGAGGATTCTCTGCAACAGACGAACACAACTGACATTAATACTACTACTACTACTCATAATAATAATAATACTCATCTACACATGAAGTACATTTCAAATCAGTATATACAGTATGTGCACTTTATGAAGGAAATACAAGCAGCTCACTACAGTGCTAATGTAGCTAACAAGTAACTGAAGCTTATAGCTACCAGTTTAGCACTGTGCAAACTACATTTCTAAATCCTCCCTCACATGTTCTCCTAAGCATGTTCTTCAGTATCTCAGATTAGCGAAAGTCGTAGACTCCAAGTCGTTCCATGCCAGCATCGGGCTCGCATAGGAGGCATGGCTTAAAGTGTTTGAAGTTATTTGGATGATAATAGACCTATTTACCGCTTATAAACAAAAAGAGATACATGTGCATCCTGGTTGCAAAAAGACCAAAGTTGCATGGCAACTTGACACTTTTTGGTTTTAATCTGAGAATTTTACTTAGGATCGACACTGGATTGACATTAGCTGAATCCACTGCTGTTATGGATTAGCACTTAAAAAAAAAAAACCAAAAAAAAAACCAGGGAGTGCTATTTGGCTATACTAACACTTTCAAATGGTGTGACTCTAGAACATTCTTATGGCTTAGCATCCTGGTGGTGGCTAAATGATGCTAAGCAGTGAGCCTGCAATGACCAGACATATATACACGTTTCATAGAAATTGAAAGTGTACAATTCTGTTGTTGTTTAAGGGCATGTGCAAGACATAATGTTTTACGATTACAACATGAAGGACGTCATGACGCTGAAAGCCAAGGTGCTGCCCAAAAACATGCCATAAACTCACTTCTTAGCTGAAAAAAAAAAGCTAGCTAGCTAGCTAAACATGTCCATTATATACAACTCCCCAGTATGAATGTGACCTAGTTACCTCGTGTTACCAAGCTTGATTTATTCATGTACTCATGTATTCATATCCTATTCATTTTAGGTGAGCTATGTAGGTTTGTTAAGGCAGTATAAATTTGTTAGCTTGTTAGCTAACTAGCAGGCTAAGGCTGTGTAGAGAGCAGGGGTGTGGTAGAGCGCCAGTTTGTGAATGGAGGGTGGAGTCTGGTGAAGGAGTTGTAGGGATGAACATGCACCTGTGTAGTATGGCCTGTAACCATAACCGTGTTCTGAGCCAGACTTTGACTTTTAGCTTTAGACTTGTAGCTTGCATGGTGCTAAACTGGTTTCTTCCATTGCTTTAGCTTTAAGGCAGAAATTATGTACATTTCAACGATCACATTAACTGTCTAACCATCTATGGCTTACCTTATGCATTGTTAGTATCGAATTACACTATATCCTGGATCATCTATAGTCGAATACACCACATCACCTAGGGAAAATATGAATATTATGTTGTAAATTAAGATATCATACAGTGTAAAAGTAAAACATAAAGACAGAAACTATGAAAATGTGCATTTTCCAGACCTCCTGCGTTTGGTGGTGGAGGCGCGGTTGCTCTCCTAAAGCCAGACACATTCCGATTAGTTATTCATTATTATGACCAATTCGGATTATATGTAAAGAGGAAAACATCTTAATAACAGAAGTGACACTGATGCACCTGGTGACGGATGGCGGCTGTCTAGTTGGCAATGTTCTCTGATTGCTGTAGAAATTTTCATACGGTACAGGAGCTGTGGACCAATCAGAGGTGAGATTTTTACTATCATTAATATGATCAAATTGCGACTGGATGATCAAGCTCCACCCATGCTCACCATATCACTCGACAAAATAAGTATGCGTGTGTTTGGGCACTGTGTGTATCACCTGGAGGTTTGTCTCCGGTCCTCCTCAGGTTGATGAAGTGCTCAATGTCCTCCTGAATGTCACACTGCTCCAGAGACTTCCTCACTTCCTCATAGAGCTGCAGTGAAATTGCGCACCAGCGCCCACACATACATACACACCAAAGAAACACAGGCTAAGATTATATATTCAGCATCTTACAACATATATACAGACAAGCTGTGCTCAGCAGGCTCTGAGGTTATGTAACAAAATCACGCTAGATTATGAGATCATTCGTTGTGTATTTGATTATATAGTACTTGGATGTTTGTGAGGGAGTAGAGTGTTAAATCGACCGCTACTGTTTTCACTAAAAGGAAATGAAAGATTGCTGCACAGAATCTGTCGAGCCATCAGAGCAACCTTCACAGGAACAACTATGCATTTTACAAGCATTTCCTTGGCATTCTGCTCTTTAGCTGTGAAGAGGCATTCTTGCAGAGTGTATCACTTGGCATGTTCTGCTGAACCAACATGCCTACACTGCTACTCTCACTATTTACTCAATTTCATAATTCTCCCTGTGCTTTGTCTATTCATGCCTAATGATACTCAGAGATGAGTGACAAATAAAAAGGAAAAAGCTCTCTCTCTCTGCTGTGCCCTGGGGGGCATTTATTTTTCTTGGTTTTTGCTTCACTTGTCCACTTAGAGGAAAATGTCACTGCAAATCAATACAACATTCTTCTGACTGATGACCTTTATCATATGATGAAACATTATCCTGCTGGGAATGGTCTCCTTGAGGATGACTGCCCCCATTTACAGGACACGAGGGATCACTGAATGGTTTGATGAGGATGAAAATGATGTAAATCATATGCCAACACCTTCACACTTACCACATCTCAACCTAACTGAACAACACATATGAGAGATTTTGGAGCGACATGTTAGACAATGCTCTCTACCACCATCATCAAAACACTAACCGAGGGAATATCTTTTGGGAGAATGGTGCTCATCACTCCAGTAAATTTCCAGACAACTGACAACTCTTGGTGGCTCAAAACCTTAACATATTTTGTGTCCTTTTATGGCGTTGTTAATTTCTACCTGTGCTTTCTACAATGCCTGGCCAAAAACAAAGTCGCCATTTGGATTTAAATAAGCAAATACACAAGAGCCTTTGATAGGATAATTACTGCAGTGATTAATGTGTTTCAGCTGGCAACAATTTTTTAAAATCCTAACTGATGCAGTGAGTAGCTTCTCATTTCTTAAACAAACATGTCGGAAG
>JAOTRR010000010.1:23992497-24003043 GCA_028570945.1 Gogo arcuatus | reverse complement strand
GACCTCAGGGAACTGTTTCAACTTGTGGAAAAGGGGTATAATATGTCACCTTTAAGAATATTCATGTTGTTGTACAAGCTTCACTGCTGTTATATATCTTAAAGAAAAAGACCTTTCTAATTTGAAAATCTACATCACCTCTGTATCTAAGGCACTAATATGTATATCTATGTTTTTCTGCAGGATACTAATATATCATATGTATTTTCTGATTGATATCTGATCCTGAGTCAGTTATACGCTCATCTGTGTGACTGTTCACACTGCTTTCAGTCAATAAGCATACACTGTACTGTACTGTACTGTACTGAATCCCATCATACTGGATGTCACAGTGACGAATGAGAACTAAAATGTGACAGCAATGTGTTATAATTGATTAAATACAACAGTTTTGATTAATGAGGCTTTTTGTTTAGAAAGTGGAGCTTGTGCACAGCTGTGTATTTGTCCATTTGGATTGTGCACAACTATGTTACTGAAATGGTAAAGCAGACGAGGCACTTAGCTGTGTGTGTGTGTGTGTGTGTGTGTGTGTGTGCATGAATGTGGCATGCCGGAGTGTTTACACATGGCATATTTCTATAACTTTAGAATTGTTTATCAGGGGGAATGTGAAGATGGGCCATCTCTCATTCCCTCGTTTCCTCTCTTGTGCATATGGTTGTGTCCAAATCAGATTGTACTCTAAATGCCCTCATTAGTCCTCTTTAAACGATGACACAATTTAGACCCATTATGCCTCAGAAGGACAAGCAACACAAAAATGCGCCCTAGTTCACTACGGTTTAGAATGATATTTGCATTTTACGTTCTTTTCTTTGACAGATGCTTTTATCCAAAGAAATTTAGAACTAATTTGAGCAGTAGAGAGAAAAGTACTAATGTAGCTCTGGCATCTTGGTGGTACCAAGCTTTTGATCAATAGTCCAGACCCCTGACTGCAGAGCCACCAGAATGAATAAGCTAGCTTAAGGAGATATTCCAAAAAATTTTAACACGACATGGAAGCCTTCTGTTTTCTTGTTTCCTTTGGGTCGTGATTTGTTGACTATAAAAAACTTGACCGAGTGATGCTGTAGGTTTCAGCTGAAAAAGCAATAATGTTACTTTCTATGCATACTGGGAACATGCAGTTTGGACATACAGTAAAGCTACTTACTACAAGATTATTACATCTATTTATAGACATATTTTACTAATTTCAAACTTGAAATAATCTTGCTAATTTTATTTCTAGAAAGAAGCAAAGTCATCTGCCATTAGAATAAGAACATACGAAACCCATTGGAAAGCTTCTCTCAGCTGTTCCTCTTCTAATGAGAAGCTCATATTCATTCCAGAGGAACTCTAACTGATTCTTTCCAGCGTTTCAGTGACTCTCTTCCATTGTTACCAGCACCTGTTTCTTTTCAATGTCACATTTCACACACGTTTCTGAGAATTAGTTATTTTCCTGCCCCAAGCAAAACATACTGTAATTTTGCCCCTCTATATATATGGAAAGTCTTGTTCCTGAATCATGTAATGCTCTAAAGACCTGGAGTTCATAGTGAAGCATTGTTTGGAGACCCACATGACACCAGTATACTTCATTCCCTTCCCACATGACTGAAATTGGGAAACCCTGGTCTAAAGAGTTTGTCCTGTCATAAGAAGAGATTGAATATGATTGAATCCTGATGTTGCAACAGCCATCATGGCCAGGAGAGGATAATTGCCCCTGCTGTGTTTCTTCACCCTGTGTTAATATTCCAGTACCAGTGTGCTCTTTTTCAGGAAAAGCTTCAACATCTGTCCTCTTTCAAATTCTCCAGTGTTCAAATCCAAGCAGCTTCCCAAGGTTTCATCTACTTTTGGGAATTTTGGAATCTGAAAATATGGTGTATTTTTAGATTAGAGGGAACTACAGGCACGTTTTCTCACAAGACTCATGAACTCGTTCCTCTCAGAGCAGGTCTCTGGCTGCTGTGGGAATGGACATACGTGTTTGTGTGTGTGTGTGTGTGTGTGTGTGTGTGTGTGTGTGTGTGCGAGATGTATGTTTCTAGTTGTTGGTTCTTCTGCCATTAAGATGTCATCACAGCGTGAAGGATGAACAGATCTTCTCTCTGCCTCTCCCCAACACTTCCTGTCCATTTTCTAGGGAGGTTTTCTTTCTGTCCTGTCTAAAAGAGCGATCTATCAGCAGAAACAGCTCGACATTTATATCAGAGGCCGTTTCTGTTAATCATTAGCTCTCACAGCTCAGAAACATTTTCTTTGCCAAATGTCCAAACCTCTTTTCTGCCATCTTGTGGCGTTTGATTTTTATTACACACTCTGTGCTTTCTTTATTTCTTCATTTTTTTGACATTCCATGCATTTTTAATTTGCATCCATGAAGATATTCATGCAAAAAGTGATGCCTGTCATGTATCAGGTCATTTCTATCACATTAATTGTCTCACTGGCTGCACAAGCTCAGCATCAGTGAGAGACTTTGTGTGTCTCAGGATGTCATGTGACCTTTCAGGCACAACAAAAGAAAGTATTCACCAGTAAGAATCTCATATTATGTCTACATTATTTCACGGTGTTATTTCTGTTGATACCAGAAATTTCGAGTCAAATCATCAAAGGCAAATCACAGGGTTATATTAATACAATCAGATAAAAGAAGCAAATATAGTGGTATATACAGTGAGGTTTTCAGTGACGACAGGACTTTATGCTGTGCACTTTCTCTGTAACACGACAAGCTGAGTTTTCCATTTGTCTTATTAACTTCAAAATAGAGAAAAAAATCAAGATTGGTAAGAGGATGTTTATAGCTGCTATAATGTAAGTGATAACTTTTTTTCATGGACTTTCACAACATTAAATGTAACAATAAGTTGATAAAAAGTATGATGTGTGTTCATTAATAAACAAAAAAGTGTAATAATTGGAAAATCATAGTGTTATAAGAGTTATAAAACACTTTGGGACTAAAATAAATCAACTTTAGGATGGTAATGTCATTTCATGTCAGGTCGCACAACACCTCTCCTTTACTGATTGATTTTCTATAACAGCACAGCCCCCATGTGTTTAATTCCTTACATAGCAAAAATGGTATACATATACGGCATAAAGAAAATAAATGGTAACCCTGCTGAACTTTTCATGTGTGGTAACATACTGCTTTTACTGAAATAACGACCCTGACCCCTTTTTCCATTACAGATCAGTTTTCTAAATCCTGCCTTGCCTTTTCCAACGTAAAGAAAGAGCTGTATATCAAGGCAAAATGTACTTGTTACCCATTTACGTAGATTTATTCAAGAAAATTGGACAACGTTGGTACTTTCATCAATAACAGACATGGCTAATCTTCAAATCTAAATGTATGAAGTCTAAATATTGGTGCTACACTAATGAGAGTTAGCTTTCCTAGCTTTACTGTACTTATTGTCCAGAAGAGTCATAGCATTTCCACTGTATATATTTTGTGTTTAAATTTCTGTTATGTTTCCCTCGAATCGACCAAGTCCTCACTGAATTGGTGTTCTAAAGCAAAACGTTGATTTTAAAGCTGTCCCGTTTCATCCGTCTCTTATGTTTACTACTGTTTGAAGACACTTTTCCCTTCAAAAATATTTAGCGGTTAGCTCCAAAATAAAAAGGAGACAGATCATAGATTTTTACAAATACTACCGCAAATATAAATAACTCTAAAGCATCTCAGATCATCCATTTCAAAGAATCTTTGATGCAAAACAACGTTTCTGAGATCATCTGAGATGCTAATGCCTGGTTAGCCTTATTTTCACCACCTTTTTTCTTTTAATAAATCGCATTAGCATCCACTCCAGTATTAGCGTATGCTCCTGCATTAGCATACACTGTAGGATTAGCGTTCTCTCCAATATTAGCATACTCTTTAAGCATCCTGCGTTCAATTAGACTCAAGTGTGCCTTTCACATCCACACATTCCCCTCTATTCATCTTTTCCCCACGTTTCCACTCAGAGAGACAAAATGAAATACGTTTGTGTCGCCTCAGGGCCACGACTGATGCCCCTTCTGTTTTTTTGGCTATTGACATACTAAAGAGGACATCTTGTCACACATTCACCTCAGAAGTGTTTTAAGTGAAGGAGGATGCTTCATCAACCTACACACTGTTGTACATTTTAAAGAACATCCTTCAAGGACTTGAGATAAATACTTGTTATTAGCCTGAGGAGAAATGCTAATCAGATGTTTTTAAAGCATCGAGCTTTAAAAACACCTGAAAAACAACCCTCTGATCATTTGAGTGTTTGAGGCCCATGTAGTGTGTGTGTGTGTGTGTGTGTGTGTGTGTGTTGCATGAAGGTGTTTAACATATGAATCAAAGACAAGCGGCAGAGCAGCGTAACCACCTGTGCTGTGAAACACAGAATATTAGCGCCATTACAACACACACTAATGTTCATTTACAGTCTTTATTCAAACGTGCGCTATACATATAGCGGCTTTAATACACAGCTCAAATTACAAATTTTACCAAAAATTATACTTTTTTCTCTACACTGTATGTAGAGATTAGTTGTACTAGTATTTCTTTAGAATATACATGTAGCTTTTTCAAACGTAATGACTATATATACTTAGAATGAACCTTTTTTTATCTACTGTTTTTTAAATTCAATTACACACAGCTTATATGTCCAGTGTAAAGCACTTGGAGCTGCAGCCCATGTATGAAATGTAATACATAGAAACAAACAGAATTATAATTATGTATTTTAATATTTTTAAAAATATTTCAAATTTCAAATTTAATATTTTCTTCTTCTTCTTCTTCTTCTTCTTCTTCTACTACTACTACTACTATTACTACTACTACTACTACTACTACTACTAATAATAATAATAATGTACTTAAGTATTATATAGAGCAATTTCAAATTCAGAGAAAAATCCTGGTGTGGAAAAAAACTAATAAACACAACTGTATGTAATGTTAAATAATACATTTCTTAGATTTTTTTTCTTGTTAACATTCTATTTATTACAACAAATGCATGTTTCAGGCACAAGTGTACTCTTATTTTGCATTTTATATTAAAAAATAACATTTATAATATAAAAAAAAGAATCCAAAATCTATATAAAGGCCCGGGGTGGAAAAAGTACTGATAAAATTATAATTAAGTGAAAGTAGTGAATAGATAATGTGTCAGAATCATTAAAGTTAGAAATATCCAGCAAAAAGTGTAGTGATGTGAAAGTCAAACGTAGTCAAATGTACTCAAGTATTTTTAATACTTCTGAGCCCATTCTATTGATGTATAGTGTCCAGCACTTGGCTTGATGAATGAATGATGATGATGAAGAAGAAGAAGAAGAAGAAGAAGAAGAAGAGACCTTTGAAATTTGAAACAAGTATTTTGAAAATTTAAATAAAAATAGTTAAGGTTATTTATTTATTTATTTATTTATTTATTTATTTATTTATTGGAGTACAAGTAATTTCAATTGCATGCAAGCAAAGAACACTATATAGCCAAAAGTAAGTGGACACCTGACCATCACATCCATATGTGCTTCTTCCCCAAACTGTTTCCACAAAATTGGAAGCACACAAGTGTCTATCAGAAGCAAAATCAGAAATACTTTAATAATCCCGAGGGGAAATTGAGTACATCTGCAGTTGCTCACACTCAAGTAAAGAAAAGAAATTCCAAAATTAAACAGATATGTAAAACGTATGAAATATGTAAAAATATATATCTTTCTTGTTTTCTCACACGCCCTGTAGGCCAATTGGCCTGTCAGTTGCCTACCTCTTACAAGGCTGTCTGTGTCAATCTTGAGCACACCTCATCCACTGCCGGCTTGCTAGACCCTTCACAGCTTCCCCAGACAAACAACCATTCACACACACATTCACACCTACGGGCAAAAAATATATATAATATGTGTAAAAAATATATAAAAATATGTAAAATATAAACCATATATATTGCACATAAATAGCTGTGTGAAAGGAAAAATAGCCATGCGGATGGAATAAAGAATGTTTTATAAGCTGTACTATTATAAATTCCCTTCACTGGAACTAAGAGGCTCAAATCTGTTCCAGCATGACAATGTCCATGTGCACATGAGCTCCATGAAGACATGGTTTGCCAAGGCTGGAGTGGAAGAACTCGAATGTCCTGCACAGAAACCTGAACACCTTTAGGATGACCTGGAACACCGACTGCACCCCAGGCTTTCTCACCTGGCACCAACATAGTGCCTGACCACACTGATGCTCTTGTAGCTGAATGATCACAAATCCCCACAGAGAGCCACACTTCAAAATTTAGTGGAATGCCTTCTCAGAAGAGTGGAGGTTATTATAACAGAAAAGGGAGAATAAATCTGGAATGGGATGTTCAACATGTACATATAGGTGTGGTGGTGAGGTGTCCACAAACTTTTGGCCATATAGTCGATAAATACCCCAAAATGCTAAATACTATACTTAAGTATTGTAACAAACTAAAATTACTCGAGTATTATTTACACCTGATGAGGACAGTGTTAACATTGAAATTATTATGGATTATTTCTGTCATATTTGAAAATAAACTACTCTATTTCACCATTATAACCTAGTTGACTATTTTTGACTATTTCACTATATGTGTATTGTTCTTTTGCACGGAACTTTATCATTTCTGGCTGTATTTATGAAGAAAATGTCCCAGACATTACTGAGGTGATAATGTGCTATATTACAGACATTACTGCATGTTTTTTGAGGTCACTTTCAAAAATGATTACAGGATCTTGACGCAGTGTTTGGCCTTCAGAAGCAGGACGTTACGAATTTCAGGTCAGTATATCTTTCCTTTGTGCTTCATTTTCAATAATAAGAATATCAGCTTTATATTTGTTTAAGTGTGCAGAACAATGGGACACCCAAGAGCTCATGTAAAACAGTCACACAGAGCAGATCGACTTCTGAGTGTCAGTCATTAAATGTTTTTAACAATGTGTTGTGCATATAAAAGGAAAGAAACATTATACAGTGATGAAATATTGAAATAAATGTGCAAGTGAGACTAAAGAATTGTTTGCAGCTAAAAGAATGAAATGAAGTTTAAATAGGATTAAAGAGTCAGAGTCATAGGTTATCGTAAATGCTATCTTGGTTTATTAACTTATTCTTGACCACAGCTTGAAAAAACCCCCCAGCAAATAACATGGAAATAAAAAAAAAGGCTTCCATGTCTCTCTCTTAGGCCGGCTTCCTGAGTCCTCATTCCTTGACACTCATTCCCTGCCCAGCCAGATTTTTCCAGAAACCTGCTGATGAATTGCTCAGAAAAGATTAAGAAGGCAAACATCAGAGAACAGTTAGATGTATTGTACCTGTGTTTAACAGTAGACCTTATAAAATACACACTGTATTACTCATAAATGAGTGCTGCAGTGGCCCTTAAGATGGCGGTGGGAGATAAACCAAATGGGAATGGTGAAATCAAATCATGTGAAGATTGAGTACTGAAACAGGATTAGCATATCCTCCAGTCTGTATATACACACTGATATTAGCATGCATGTTAATTTTAGCATACTCGCCAAGATTTGGTGCTCATTTTGGCTCAAGTGTCTCAAAGAAGAAGATGCAGTGGATTGTATTTATTATGAATTAAAGAGAAGACGTGAGTTTATTTCACACTAATAAAGCCCACATGCGGGTTCTTTGTGAATTCGCCTTTGCTCTTGAATCACCATTTTAATTGAAACCTCTCACTCGGGCAAAGGCGGCTATAATTGATATGTTGTCACTCTTTTGAGCAACTTCACAAACCTCCTACACGGGGTTCAAAGATGAAAGCTGCAAGAGCAAAAAGCACAGATTCGATACATTAATTAATCTCTTTTCGGTGAGGATGAATTGCCCTGGTTGAAGCACTGAGCTTCTTTTCATTATTTGATTTAGAGAACAAAAGCTCAGTGGATAAGAGCCGAACTGTAATTGAACCGTAATCACGCAGTTGACAAACAGAATACAGAATACAGCACATGTTAAACATAGACATGAGGAAGAGGAGCTATGCAGAGAAAAATCACTGTCTGATTTTGTATACAAGATATAAATTAAGATATTCTGGTTCTCAGATTGGGGTCTGCGAGGAAATCACAACTCACCATTATTAAAATTATATCTTATACAAGAGTGCTGATGCTTCTTGATTTTGACTGGTCAGAAGGTTTTGATTCATTTTCAGTAGATCCAGCTGTAACTCAAATCACAGGGTTATATTAATGCACTAATATACGCTAATACTTTATTGTTTCTGTTAATGTACAAACATGGCGTGTAGGTTACACAAGGAGACGCCGTGGGAAAGTGGGTTTTGCTTTCACCTTTACTTCAAACAAATCCACTGCTAATATGAATCATTTCTATACAAAGTGTGACTAGTGCAGGTCCACAACAAGTCCCGTATCTCTGCGGCTTTATCTGTGTTTAGACAGAGCTGATCAAACAGTACAGAGAAACTGAAGGACAGTGTGAAAAAAAACAGGAGGAATGTGTGAGGTAGGGGCATAAAGTAAAGCAAATCCAGCAAATATATAGCAGAGGAAGAATGTGATTAGACAGGATCATTCATAATTACTATAACAATATTTATTACAATCATCATTTGGTGGGTGGGGTTTAGAACTCGCCATAAACACAACCAACATCTGTTGGATAATTGACAAACTGATAAAATAAATAACATTAGTAGACAATAAATAGTGATGTCTTTGTAACAGAAGAGAATAAACAAAACTATTGAGTCTATGAAAGAGAGTAAATGACTTATTACAGAAAGAACAAAAAGGTTGGGAGAAAGAAGAGAGAAATGACTTTCCATTTTTGGAAATAAAAAGCTGTGCCATGAACGTACACAATAACACTATCAATTTTAACACAATATCAGTTTCTGTAGAATAAAACTCTCATAGCTTGGTCTAATATAAAATCCTGAAAATCACAACAAACAACACTAGTACACATTTCCATTCTTCTTATGCACTTAACTCCCCTGTAGTGTTCACTACTTAGCAGTGAACATCAGGGCTGGTTAACAGGCACCGGTCCCTGATCAGGTGTGTGATCGCTGTCTGAATGCAAGAGACACGTCAGGAGCTTACACGATGTCTGGAGACTCTGCAGGTCCAGTGGGTGCATCAGTGTGTCCAAGTTCAGGATCTCAGGAGTGACAGCCATCAGAGGCTCATCCGTTATATCCATCTGTGAATTAAATAATAAAGCTGATAATGCACTTTAATAACAACTGCATCTTCATCATCTGTTTATTACAAACGTCACTCCTGAGAATCCAAGACTTATTGTTAATAAGGATTAAATCACAGTGCTGTTGAATTCTCAATTCTGATTGGTCAGTAGGCGCTGAATTTTAACAGCAGTTCCGACAGGATTTCACAGGTTTATATTAAAGTTCTCCTACTGAAAAAGACAGGTTGATGATGGAACATTGAGCACTTAGAATATATGTTTACTCCCAAAAGATTTACATAGGACCCTGGGAATATAGAGTCCTGGGAATGTAGGACCCTAGGAATATAAAGTTTTAGGAATGTAGGACCCTGGGTATATAGAGTCCTGGGAATATAAAATCCTGGGAATGTAGGACCCTGATAATATAGAGTTTTAGGAATGTAGGACTCTGGGAATATAGAGTCCTGGGAGTATAAATCCCTGGGAATATAGAGTCCTGGGAGTATAAATCCTTGGGAATATAGAGTCCTGGGAATATAGGACCCTCTGAATATAGCATTTTAGGAATGTAGGACTCTGGGAATATAAAGCCTTGGGAATATAGAGTCCTGGGCATGTAGGACCCTGGCAATATAGAGTCCAGGGAATATAAAGCCTTGGGAATATACAGTCTTGAGAACATAGGACTCTGGGAATGTAGGACCCTGTGAATACAGAGTTTTAGGAACATAGGACTCTGGGAATATAGAGTACTACGAATATAAAGCCTTGGGATTATAAAGTCCTGGGAATGTACACCTTGATAAAATAGAGTCTTGGGAATGTAGGACCTAAAAAGCTATGAATATAGCGTTTTAGGAACGTAGGACTCTGGGAATATAAAGCCTTGGGAATATACAGTCTTGAGAATGTAGGACTCTGGGAATGTAGGGCCCTGATAATATAGACTCCTGGGAATGTAGGACCTTGTGAATATAGAGTTTTAGGAACGTAGGACTCTGGGAATATAGACTACTACAAATATAAAGCCTTGGGATTATAAAGTCCTGGGAATGTACACCTTGATAAAATAGAGTCCTGGGAATGTAGGACCCTGTGAATATAGAGTTTTAGGAATGTAGGACTCTGGGAATATGAAGTCCTGGGAATATAAAGCTTTAGGATTATGGTCCTGGAGATGTAGGACCTTGAGAATATAGAGTCCTGGGAATATAAAACCTTGGGAATATACAGCCTTGCGAATGTAGGACCCTGGGAATGTAGGACCCTGTGAATATAGAGTTTTAGGAATGTAGGACTCTGGGA
>JAOTRR010000010.1:23938946-23950951 GCA_028570945.1 Gogo arcuatus | reverse complement strand
CCTGCAGCCAAGAACAGGAATCTTACAATCAACAACAAGTTCCTATTAAAGTGGCTGGTGAGTATAAAGCTAACGTATGTATTATTTAGTAATAATTTAAACTGACAATTTTATTATTGTTGTTATTGTTTATTATTATTATCATTATTATTATTATTATTAAAATTTCATTAGCCTGCATTCAATTTGGAGCGCCACTAGGGTCCAAACTTAATAAATGGAATTTTTAAATAAAGTGGATATTTAAAACAGTATTACGCAGGTATTTAAAATCTAAATAAGTGTGTTTTTACATTGTATTTAAAAAGCAGAAAGCACACTTTCAGGTCAGTAAGGGGTCAAAAAATATAAATACCATGGCTAAACTGGATAAGTTAGCATCTCTGTGATTGTTATGATTTTATTTTGACAGGTTTTCCTGTTAAATTACTGTTCGATTAATTTGCTGAGAATACGATGACGCAAATTGAGTTTCAGAGACTGAAATCCCATTTCAAGCTAGTTTACTGCAAGTTTGCTATCTGCTTAGATTATTTGTAAATTGCATATTCTTGTGTAATCATAGATCTGGGAATTGTTAATGAAGTTAAATATACATTAAAATACTTTATCTTAATGGGTACAATAAGAAAAATATAAGTTATGAATGGACAAGGACCTATTTTTTTGTATGTTTTTTAGACAAAAGATTTGGGTTGCAACTCAGTTACCAAAGTGAAAGATCATTAAGAATGGCGAACACCATTAAGTCCCAAAATACACTGTCTATAAATATCTCCACTGAGCAGTGACCTGCAGCGGCTGCTGTATCATTTGGAAGGTCAGGCTGCTCAGTTAGGAATTAAAAACCCTAAAATTGTGTTGGTGTAGAATGAAGAGCTATTGTTTCAAGGTGAGAGAAGACAAGGTAATAATGCTAAGGGAGTATGGTTCATGTGCTTGTAAAGCAAAAAAAGAAGGCTGACATTTTGTGACTAAAAGGAAACGATGTGATTTGAAGCATGGCATAAAGAGTGGCATAAATCAGGCATGTCAGATTCATTTTAGGTAACAGGCCACACTGCACTTAGTCTAATGTCAAATCGCCAAAAAATATCTCAGTTTAATATATTGGTAACACACCAACAACAGCTCTTAAATGTATTCATTTATCAGCATTTATCAGATCCATTCTAAACGCACAAGCAGACTGAACATTACATATTACTGTTGAACACACTGCAAATCATTACCAGAGTTTTTTTGTTCAATATTATGGTTTTACCATACAGTGTCTTGCATAAGTATTCACCCCCTCTTGAAATTTTCCACATTACAACTTGAAGTTGAAATGGACCTAACTGTGATGATACATCACGAATCTACAAAATATGCCAAGATATTGAAGAGATGGGAGAGATATGTATAGCTTGTGAAAATTATTTACAAATAAAAAAAGTAAAAGTTGTGATGCTGCTGTGAAAGCCTAAAAATTAGTTGGTAAGGTTACAGTGTCAAATGTTTAGGTTGCTAATGACGAATTACATATCCCTAGCAGATTTTATACACACACTGTACACTGCCAAAACAGCTCTGACCCATCGAGGCATGGCCTCCACAAGACCTCTGAAGGTGTGCTGTGGTATCTTGCAAGGCTTTAGCAGCAGATCCTTTAAGTCCTGTAAGTTGCGAGGTCGGGCCTCATCCATGGATCGGACTTGTTTGTCCAGCACATCCCACAGATGCTCAATCGGATTGAGATCTGGGGAATTTGGAGGCCAAGTCAACACCTTGAACTCTTTGTCATGTTCCTCAAACCATTCCTGAACAATTTTTGCAGTGTGGCAGGGAGCATTATCCTGCTGAAAGAGGCCACTGCCATTAGGGAATACCGTTGCCACGAAGGGGTATACTTGGTCTGCAACCTTGGTCTGTTTAGGTAGGTGGTACGTGTCAAAGTGACATCCATATGAATGCCAAGACCCAAGGTTTCCCAGCAGAACATTGTCCAGAACATCCCACTGCCTCTGCCGGCTTGCCTTCTTCACATAGTGCATCCTGGTGCCATCTCTTTCTCAGGTAGGCGACACGCACGCACGCACCCAGCCGCCCACATGATGTAAAAGAAAACGTGATTCATCAGATCAGGTCACCGTCTTCCATTTCCCCATGGTCTAGTTCTGATGCTCACATGCCTTTTGTAGGCACTTTCAGAGATGGACAGGGGTCAGCATAGGCACTCTGACTGGTCTTTGGCTACACAGCCCCATACACAGCAAACTGTGATGCATTGTGTTTTCTAACACCTTTCTATCATTGCCAGCATTAACTTTTTCATCAATTTGTGCTACAGTAGCTCTTCTGTGGGATCAGACCAGACAGGCTAGCTTTCGCTCCCTACGTGCATCAATGAGCTTTGGGTGCCCATGACCCTATCGCCTGTTCACCAGTTCTCTTCCCTTGGACCACTTTCAGTAGGTACTAACCACTACATACCAGGAACACCCCACACGACCTTTTGTTTTGGAGATGCTCTGACCCAGTCATCTAGCCATCACAAATTGGCCCTTGTCAAAGTTGCTCAGATCCTTACGCTTTCCCATTTTCATTGAAGTTGACAGAATTTAAGTGGAGTGTGTCGTATACTTCAGGGCAACTTTAATTTTGCCCTGGAGACTGAAATGATCTGGATTGGAATCGAGTCAGAGAATTCCGGACTTTGTTTTCCCTCCAAACGAGTCGAAATTAGGGTTGTCCCACTGGCTTGGGTCAAGGTTGTATGATGCCTTGTGGAGAGGAATGTTGTCCACATATTTAGAGGACTGTGTGTGTTATTTTTTTTCCCACCGTTGCTTTGGCCTTCTATTAGATGTGGGTTTTGGGTTCAGGCTTTTTTTCTGATATGGAGATTTTTTTGCACTCACTGTCATTGTCTCCAAACTCTGATGTCTGTTCTAAGAGTTTATAAATTGCCTGGATAAGAAAGAAGGAAGGAGGCAAGAAGAATGTGTGGCCTTTGGTTCTATCAGTCCAAGGAAAGGAGGCATAGTCTCTGTGACTGTGGGCAGCGTTGCCAGGGTCGTTGTTTTCACATCAAATTGGGCTATGTTTGAAACAAGCTTGTGGGTGTAAAAAGCAAGTTAGTTTTTTTATTTTTTATTTTAAATAGCTTCAAATAATTCATGGTTGCCATGATCGTATTTTAAAGCAAATCATCAAAATAGAATCTAACCAGTTTTCTGCAAACAATTTTCTGCTATGGCAAACAAGGGGAAGTTTAAATGCAGACAGTTTATCTACAGTGTTCAGAACCATTTCTGTTGTAGTGGGAGCTATATAGATGTTACAGTGATTCAGGGTGTAATGCTTTTTGCACAGGAACACTAACTATGTCATCATGTCATCTTTTTTTTTGAAATAAAGAAAGGTGGAACAACAAGAGGACATGAAGGATGTTCATGCATTTTCAAGTCAGGGTAAATAAATGAAACAATTGCGTATGTTTTCAACCAATGAGTAAATTAACTTAAATGATATTGTTACGGTTCTATCATATACTGGCAACATTTTTCGGGCTAGGTTCAGGTGTTTTTGTATATTTTTTTAGATGTAGTTTGGCTGGCAACCTTGCCTATGGGTGCCACTGAAGAAGGCATATTAAAAGTGAAGAACGTATCAAGTCAGCTCTACATAGCATTGTATTGCATCTTAATCTGATTAAATTGTATCTTTTATACATTATATCCTGAGGTGGGTAGTAACACGTTATGTTTACAGCATTACATGTAACTAAGTAACTTTTTTCCCAATAAATTTTACTTATAGGAGTAGTTTTAATGCATAATGTTTTTCAATCTTATTCAAGTACATTTAAGAAATGTACTTGTACTCCATTGCATTAGACTACACCCTTCTTGCTACTTTTATTTAATTTATTACATTTTATTCACACATGCACAGAGCTCATACATGGAGTTTGAACACACAAATGGACAAACATAGATAAAGCTTATGGCTGTGTTATGTTTGAAGAGATTAAACAATGTTGAGATGTTGGTATTGGTTTCAAAAGATTTATGTTAAGAAAAATATGGAAGAGATGTGTAACACTTGTGGGGTTCAAGGGGAAAATGAGGAGATTGGAGGCAGGCTTGTGGCAACTCAAAGGTGTGCTTTATTTTGTTCACTTCCACTTTTCAGTGATTTTAATTTACTTAGCATGCATGCACACACACACACACACACACGGCTCTGTGTTACTCAACTCTCTGTCTCCCACGTCTATGCTTTTGGGCATAACTAATATTCTGATACATTTGAATGTAATACATTTTAGATGTAATAAATTATCATATGAAGTTACTCACTACTTGGGTAGTCATTTTATGACATTCTTTTTCACTCTTACTCAAGTCATTTTGATGAGTACTTTTACTTCTACTTTAGATTATTATTATTATTATTATTATTATTATTATTATTATTATTAAGTAACAGTACTTTTACTTGAGTACAGTCTTTGTTTACTCTACCCACCTCTGATTACATAAATATTTATGCATCAGAATAAAAAGGAAAGAGGCACACCACTAAAGTTAAGTACAGTTTGGAAACATACTCAGATCTCCTCCAAAGGGGTTAGAGAGAAATTTCAAATAAATTTGGTAATGAAGTGAGCCCAATCAAAAATATTGCCAAAACCTTGAGGTATAGTTGTTGGTTGAGATATAATCGAGACAGATTATGACCATTTCCCAGCAGTTTGTTAATTCCAGTCATGATCTGAACAGAATGCTTCAAAACTCTACTTTTTTGTTTCTGTAAAGTCTTAAGTACTCCAATCAGAGTTATTAGACACCCAGGTGTAACTCCTTTGCAATAAAGTCATTAGTGTGCATTGGTCTATAAAAAGGACAGCTGAAAATGAACATGTTGGTGCTTTAGAGGACTTTGCCAACAGCAGGATTTTTAAGACCCGTGAGGGCTTTTGCTTTCCAATAATAAATGGCTCATAAGCTGTTTTCGAGTCCCAGGGGCCGACCACTTGGAATTGTGTTCTGAATTGGAGCCAGCACTGGGGAGATCATTGAGGAGAGATTACATGCTGTACATGGCATATTTCTATGCATATGGGATCATGAATAAACAAAGTAAACACATTAATAACCATTTACGGCTACTTTGCAGAGAAAACGGGGGTAAAACATAAAGCTTGTGCACATGTGATCTTGCAATCTTACATGGAGTTAAATTTTTAGACATAACTGTGCATAGGACTGTGGAAGTAGAAGTTTTAGGAGTTTAATACGTTGAGCCCCTGGAGATTCAGGGCTAGCTCTGTGAAATATTGGCATAATTCTTTGCTATTTTTGCTAATGACTTTTTTTAAATAGTGTCCAAGCTCAAAGGATGCAAAGGACCCTTTGTTTTTGGGTTGTTTATTATTTTTCAACACTCTCAGCAACATCTACATGCCATCTGATTCATTGCCATAGCGCCAGCACTTGACAACAGGAAGTAAGGCTTATAAAGTATACTTTTAAATACTCCTCCTAGAGGAATAATCAGATTCAAAACATATTTGGTCAATATGAAGTCAAGATATCCATGATGCTAAATTGCGAAGGAAGTTTTGACATCTTAAACAGTGTTGCAATGGCGAAGTGATCAATTAACATGTAATGTAAACAGGAAGTGTGGCATAATTCCATTGTACATTGTTCAATGTAGCTAAAAGTTCAGATTTATGTTCAGTGATATGCCATTATAATGTCAACATTCCAGTACAGGCTTATAAAACAGACACTGCTGCAATGTTGCTCCTTGGGCCCACCAATTGCTGCTTGCAGCTATATTTTGAATTCTATTTGTGGGCAACTATGCTAAATGAAATAGCATTATAGAAAACACGTAAAAGCACAAACTATCACAATAAACAGGGCAACCCATGAATTAGCATTACAGTAAACACTGGGTTTATGTGCAGGTCTGGAAAATCTGGAAAAATATGGAATTTAAAAGCACCCATTCAAACCTGGAAAAGCATGTTACTGTGACTCAACACACAAAAGTTATAAATTGTGCTCAGACATTTTAAGCCCGATTTGGACTGGACTAGTTTTATGTATATGGGGAAGTGGGCTAATGTAATTATCACATGTGCATCTATAGGGCTCTAGTCCTGCTTGAATCCATCATGCCAATAATTTCTTACAGACTGCACATGTACGCATCTGAAAATATTATGCTGGATTTTATCTTCTATAAAATAACTAGTAGAAATAACCCCAGGCAATACATATCCCATTTGATTTGTTGGTAAAGATTCCATTATATCCTGTGGGAAAAAAGGTTTTCTTTTTCTTCAGTATAAAGACACTCCAGGAAGTGCTATTTTTCAATTGTCTCCCAACAAAATCAAGTGCTGATCATGTACAAGTGCTGTACATTGTGAAGGCACTCCCATCTCTCACTCCCATCTCTCTCACTTTATAGAGAGATCGCTTATTCTGTGCAAATCGATAATAATTACTTCTGACATCCTCTAGCAATATTATGTCCAGAAATCCCATCTGAATAGCACATTAAACATTTTGTGCAGATTTAAAAAGCAAGCTAGAAATTTTCTGAAAAGGTTTTTCAAAAGACAAAAAATGTTTTTTTCAGGAGACAAACGAAAAGGGCAAGAACACTGAAACAGACTCCACAAATTAGCATCCGAGTTAAAATCAGGCCAACCATCAACTGGCTGCAAACATGCAAATCAAGGAACTTTGCATTACACTAAATACGCTAACTAACAAATTAATTGCTGAATAGGCTAAAGCATGATCTAGTATTAAACAAACAAACAAAAAAAAGTAAAGAGGTGAATCCAATATATTAAACAGGCTAACCAACAGACTAGCATTTATAGTAAATATACAGGAGAGAGCATGGATGAGCATTATGATAACTAGGCTAACCCTAAAGCAACATTATACTAAACAGGCTAACTGTTTACTTTTAGAGCATTTAGCACACAACCTCTTATAGACTGAGCTGCAAAAGTGCTAAGTCGTCTTTTACAGAAAAGCCTATCCTCATGCTAATCCAAAGAGGCCATGGTTTAAATATACCATTAAGCTAAAACTCTGTTAGAGAGGAGTTAGTGTGGGAGAGTGGGGGGAAAAAACGGTACAGGTCGAGTTTATTCCTTTTTTTTTTTAGTATACATTGAGTACTTCCTTCAGTGCTTCGTGATGAGGCAGGACTTCAGTCTTCATTTGAAGAAGCCAGTGACTTGGTTCAGCTTATGTTCATTCCACCACCTGGTAGTCAGTCAGTGATGCCACTCACAAATGAGTCAATTCTTTCAGGTGAATGTTGAGAGCCAACTTGCATATCCAAAGCATTACAATGAAACGTGCATTATAATAAACAAGCTAACCTACAAACTAGCATTATATTGAACAAGCTAACCCACAAACTAGCATTATAGTGAAAGGTCTAACCCACAAATTAGCATTATATTGAAAGGTCTAACATACAAACTAGCATTATATTGAACAAGCTAAACCACAAACTAGAATTATAGTGAAAGTTCTAACCCACAAACTGGCATTATACAGTGTTTTCACATATAGTCCTTTTTAAACGAACCAAACTCAGTCCTCTTAAAGTGGACCAAAAAGTGAACCAGCAGAAAAGGGACTCGGTCCTTTTGGAGTTCACATTGTGAGTTCATCTGAAAGAGAACTCTGTTCTGTTTCTGGTCCACTTCAGCTCTGATGGGGCCTCAGTCCTCTTTCTGCTCACACTATAGTTCCTCTGGAGCTCTCAGACCTTTACCTTTGTTTTTTTGAGCGTCCCAGTGCAATAGCATGTGATCTATCTACGGCAAGCCGAGAGGGCTAAATACAATGGCAAAAGGTGAGATGAATCTGGACTGCTTTGTGCTCACAATCCACAGGTTAAGTGAACTGCAACACGGACTTGAAATGAGTTTGTTTTGAGGGTTGAAAGGGACCAAGTGTGAAAACACCCACATTGAAAGGTCTAACCTAAAACTAGCATTATAATGAACAAGCTAACCCACAAATTTGCATTATATTTAACAAGCTAACCCATAAATTAGCATTATAGTGAAATGTCTAACCCACAAACTAGTATTATAGTGAACAGGCTAACCCACAAAGTGGCTTTTCAGTGAAAGGTCTAACCACAAATTTATAGTGAACAGTCTGACACACAAAGAAGCATTATAATGAACAGGCTAAGCCACAAACTAGCATTGTAGTAAACAAGATACCCCACAAACTACCATTAAAAAAGGCTAAACTAACTGTTCACCCATCTGTATACACCTGTCCATTAACAGTTGAATGTCTCACTCTTATTAACATGATACAGATATACCCCATCCACTGCAGTATAATTCTGTCTTTATTGCTCAGAGGAGAGTGAAAATGTACACGTCACAGCCTCTCACTTGATTTTTTTCAATTCCCACAATCTTACAACCAGGAAAGATAATAATTATGGCCTTCAAAATAAATTTATTCAGCTCTTACTGATGGCTAAGAGCAATTTCTGAGGAAAAAAAAAGAAATGTAACCTTGATCAATGGGGCTGATTTGTCAGGTTCTTTGTGGCTAAAAAAAGCTAAAAAGAGCAGAACCATTAGAGCGAGATAGTGGGAATTACGAAAAAGTAGGAATAATGAATAAATGTCATTCTCAACGGTGAGTTTGAGAAATCATAAGTCTTTTCTTCTTCTGACTTACTATATAGCATTTTTATCACTATTAGTCTGTCATAGTTATAATGGCTCCAAATTGAAGCGATCATAACGTTCAGGTGACAAAGTGATGGCTACATTGATTTGCTGTGTTCTGGAAGTCTAATTGCTTTTCAGGTAACAGGGTTTGTCTTGAAATAATTAGATGCTAAATGTACCTCTGAAAAGCACATAGCCCACAGCCAGAATCATGAAATGTCCAAACTAGGGATGTAACCAAATATGAATACATTATTTGGAATGAATGTGTACTAAATTGATATAAATACAGATATGGACAGGAGGCAGGAGGCACAATAAAAATATTAACTTGTACATTGACTTGTACATTCATTGCATGAATTTTTCATCATTCATTTTCAAACATTCTCCTAAATCTTCTCTGAAAATCATACAAGCATTATAACGAAGTGCAACAGGACCCCATTTTGACTCACGGCAGCATTACTTCCCAGCTTCATAGTAGATTCTGAAAGTATGTCCAGCAACCCTTTCTGATCTTTCCGGAATATAACAAACCCAAAAAGTAAAGTAGATTTAAGAAAGGTTTGCTGGACATATGATAATATATTTTTACATGGCTATTGTGGGCACCTATAAAAAACAGTTCCCTGATCAGAGAGAGAGAAATTGTTGCTTTTAAAGATAGTTAGCTAACTTAGTCACATCAGATAGAAAGCTTTCTCAACTATATACTCAAGTAATGTAGCTGCAGGTGAGGCACTGGTCAAGTTCAGGAACTGAATAAAGTTGCTATTTGTTGTTAAATTTTATGAGTTAAAAAATGACTTAATTTTCTAGTAGACCTGAGTTTTTTGTAGTGTTTTCCATCTCCATTGTTTCTGGGGGCAACATGGTAGGGTTCACTTTTACAATAACAAAAAAAGAAAAAAAACCCATACAACAAACAAATAAATAAACAAAAACCCTTCCAGTCCAGACCACACCCACTTTCGATTCAAATACAGATGCAGATATTTGGAGCAATAAACAGATACAGATAGTGGCACTGTGTTACAGCCCTAGTCCAAACTAAGCATTGACTATAGAGTTTAAATGACATCTACTACCCCCTTAATCACTGGTGTAACTTGTGTACACTTAGGGCTTCATTTCAGTTGGTTTGAACTACTTTTGTGCATTTATAGACTACAGAGATAAATATCTTTTTAGACAGTTTGCCAAGTCATTGTAAGTTCTAAGAGCTGCATAGTGACTTAGAACATAAAACACAAGGTTTGGGACGGTATTGATATTCGTCGCAAAGAAGAGTTAGTAGAAAAAACATCACTGGATTGGACTCTACATGACCTTCATCGACCTCCAAAATGACTTTGATAGTCTAGACCAGTGGTTCTCAACCAGTGTGCCGCGAGGTAAAGTGAAGTATGCCACTGACTGTCACAAGTTCTTGCAACGATGCACTTCAATGCATTTTTAATCAATTATGTTGCTTGCCTGTCTGATTTAACTATCTGATATCGATATCCAACTTTAAGTAGGTGTAACTTGATGTCCTAGTTTGACCTTTGATGTGCCTTAACCCCAAAAAAGGTTGAAAACCTCTGGTCTGGACAGATCCATGCTGTGACAGCTAATGAGGCAGTATGGCATTCCACTATGGCTTTTGTCACCATTGTTCAGAGATTGTACACCAATCGACACCTGGGGAAGTTCTCAATGGGCATCTGACAGAACCATTCACAGTAGATACACGTGTAAGACAAGGATGTATGCTCTCACTAGTGCTGTTCCTGCTAGCAATGGACTGGATTATGCACAAGGCTACTGAAGACAGAACCTGGGGATCCAGTGGACACTCTGGTCCCAGCTGTACAACTTTGCGTACAACGTTTCTCTGATATTACATATGCAACAGCAAATGCAGCTCAAGACCTCCAGACTAGCAACAACATCAGAACTAGGATATTCCTGGAAAGCGCTGGACAAGCTGGCAGAACAGAGTCCTGTAGAGGTTGCATGTCGATGACCTACGTCCTGCAAGAGGCAACAGGCAAAACATAATTTTGTAATATTATAGCCTCTTCAGAAATGGTAGGTATTATCATAGGTAATAGAGCTTAGGTAATGCTCTGTTTACTTCTCTTCTTCGGAATTGCTGCATTTCAGGCACAGCTGATGTGTTCGACATAACGTTTATTACTTGTCTTTGTGTTTGAACATAAATTATCTTAGTACAAACAGTAGGTTTTGAAAAAGTATTTATCATCATATCACATATTAGTACTTGTGAAAAATTATGTGAGAACATTTCAGAAGAACAACACAAGGAAGATTTGCAAAATCAGCCAAAGAGAAGCAAGGAAGAAAATCTGGTTCATGCATAGATACATATAAACAACATGTGTAGAGCTTTGATAAGAACCACAGCATCATTAATCTACTGAGCACCCCAGCTTCTTTTCCACTGTACAGTTACACATTTTCACTTGTTTATTTGGCAGCTGCTTTTTTCAGCTCCAAAGCAACTTACAAGTGAAGCAGAACCAAATACAAGTACAGAGCTGAGCAGCTGATGGTGAATGGCTACATAATTCATTATAAACCAGGCTAAACTAGAAGCAAATAACACAGAAAGTCAAAACAGAGAAATAAAGTAGCTTGTATAAATAAGAGTTGACTCCAGAATTATTGGCACCCTTCATGAAAATGAGCAATAAACAAAAAAAAAACATGCAATGAGTGTTATTTTATGCTTAAATATGAAATTTGTTTTTGAAAGTACTGATCCCCCCCCTTCCCGAACAGAATGGTTGTTTCAATATTATTGGCACCCTTACAAAAATAGATAGATATACACATATATACTAGGGTTGAAATGCAATGTGAACTGTTCATTAAAATGATTGTAATTGTATTCAGTTACATCCCTAGTATACATGATGAGCCACCAGAACAGCTTCAGTGCTCCTTGTTGTAGCTTTCTGGAACTGTATTAGAGTGATGAACAGATGGACAGTCCTTCCAAAAGATTTTCCCTCAGCTGCTGTTTTGATGATGGTGATGTAGAGCGCTGTCTAACACGTCGCTACAAAATCTCCCATAGGTGTACAATCAGCCAAAGATGTGGTTAGTGTGAAGGCCATGGCATATGATTTACAGAACAAGTCAAAATTCTGGACACACCTACTCATTTATAGGTTTTTCTGCATTTTAACTATTTTCTACATTGAACAATACTGAAGACATCAAAACTATGAAATAACATATGGAACATATATGGAAT
>JAOTRR010000010.1:23603180-23614354 GCA_028570945.1 Gogo arcuatus | reverse complement strand
GTGTGTGTGTGTGTGTGTGTGTGTGTGTGTGTGTGTGTGTGTGTGTGTGTAGTCAGAAAACACTGCACAACATGCAAATCTGTGGTTTTCTGAAGTCTAAAAACAGCGAACACACAGATGTGCAGTATATGTATGTACACATCATCTATATCAGAGATCTCACTCTGACTGAGGTTCACTGTGATTTTCATCAGGTAATTACGTACTGAACTACCTGGCAACGCGGCCGAAGCTCGCCGCATTCGTCACCCAGGCTCTGATTCAGCTCTACGCCCGAATCACTAAACTCGGCTGGTTCGACTGTCAGAAGGAGGATTACGTCTTCAGGAATGTCATCGTGGATGTCACAAGATTCCTGCAGGTATAAACCTGACCCCCCCCGAGTTAGCTGGATTGGAAAGTTGATGGTGTGACATGAGCGAGGATTTGTCCATAATAATCCAGTTCTCAGGTGCTCATGAAGAACCGGAGTAGTGATTAGTAAATCTGGTGTATGCCATCTTCTCTTCCACAATGGGCTCTTTGGTATTTCAGTTAATAGATAATATACACACACAGTACAAAGTCCTAGTTTAAAATGTACATTTACTTTTCCATATTTCCAAATTCCACCATTTTATGTGTGTGTATATAATTTTCTCTTTCCTTGTGGTTTCAGGACAGTGTTGAGCACTGCATTATCGGAGTCACGATTCTTTCCCAGTTAACCAATGAGATTAACCAAGTAAGTTCCTCCGCCATCTTCCACGATGTAAGTGTTTATTTTTCTCTCTATTTTTGCGTGTGAGCATGGCTGCAATCTCTGCGCTTCGCTTTGCTGGTAAGACTCGCATACCTCCTCAAATTCCTTTTCAATCAAGGGGGGGAAAAAACAATTATTTGAATCATTTAAGAAATGATGACATGCTGCCTTCAAATGGAACTCGTGAGCTTGTGATTACTTCATGGAAAGTCGTGTACATAAAATGTTTGGTGTCGTCCTGAGAACACCGCTGCTAGGCAACAGCAAAATGGACGCCAAAAGACTCCTCGTTCAGGCTAACGTAATGTCCGAAATGCGAAGGCATAATGAAAAGACGAGGCCGTTAGGAATATCAGCATTTTCTTCGGACATATTATAAAATTACGAGGAGAAAATTATATTATTTATAATTTATAATTAAATTATTATTACTAAAATGATGGACTCTTCTCATGAACACGATAAACACAACCACATTTGAAGGCACCAAGTGTTTTGTACACATCAGAGTAAATCACTCTTACCTGTCTCCTGTCTTAAACTATTCAACTGTTAGTGTAGTAGCTTCAAGGTGTGTGTGATATGAAAAGTTTACATCAGACACGTTTAGTTAGTTTACAGTATTATTGCAGATAATCAGTTTGATTCCAGATGTTATTGCAATTCAATTATCCATCGTAGTTTTTAGAATGAATAATAAAAACAGAAAATTTGAAAGCATTTAAATAAGGGAACACATTTGGGAATTAATAGCAAAAGTACATTAAGTAATAATGTAATAGAGTATAAGTGCTTAAAGGAAAGTGTAAAATTGCACGTTATAAAAAATAAATAACGTGTACAAAATTGTATCCAGTCTATGGGTGAGGTTTGAAAGCAGTAGTTATTATATAGTATTATGTTTTAACATTTTAATCACGCATTATATATAGTATTCGTTATAAGAGCAGAAATCTTTACTCCTGAGAAGGAAAATTTACAGCTGATGTTCCTGTGTTTATTGTAATGCATGCTAAAATGTATTTCGGAATGAAGACCCAGAGGTTTATTTATTTATTTATTTATTCAAATTTGCTATTTTTGTGAATATTTACATTTAAATCTCAATTGTGAAGAAAATCACTCATATTTAGAAAAGAAATTAAGTAAAAAAAAAATCTCTAACATTTAATGTACACGATGAAGAATAAACAAACATTTAAAGTAAAAAAAAAAAACAAACTGAAAATATATAATATAAATGAATTAATAAACAACTTATAAATTATAAAATAAATAGTTATAAAAATATAAATATTTCTAGACATTAAGAAAATCAATATAAAACAATAAATACACTAAAAGTAATGTTGTTGTTATTATTATTATTATTATTATTATTATTATTATTATTTAAAAACACTAAAGAGTAAATGATTTCAGATGTTTTACAACTTCTAAAGTACAAAATTTGAGCTTTGCCTTTAATATGGCCGCTTTGCAAACTCACAACCCCAACTACTCTCCTATATTATTAAAAATCTTAATTGTGTAATGAGAGAATTTCATGTGCGTGAAATTCGCTGCTGTTTTTCTCACTGTGCGTCTTTTCCTTCCTCCAGGCTGACACGACACATCCACTTACAAAACACAGGAAGATTGCATCATCATTCAGAGATTCTTCTCTGTTTGACATCTTCACACTTTCCTGTAATCTCCTCAAACAGGTGAAGATCCACAATCTCAGAAATACGGATTTACAGTGATTTTAACATGACTTGTACAGCGTTCCTGCAAAAATGGTCCAGAAACATGGACGTATTCTGTCTCTCAAATGGGACATGAGGCTAATTTATTATACTTGGATGTAAACAGGATAAACGTATTGTGTGTTGTGAGTCATATTTATTAGCCTAGCTCGTCGGACAAGTAGAGTATGATTTGGAAATCGATGTTAGAACATGATTATAATGTAGTGTGTCACATTTAAGCCCTTGTTTTGATTTGACCTCTTAGCATAGGTCTGAGATGATTGACACTATCTGGACTCACAGATCGAGTCCAGTTATCGCAATGGCTATCAAGTCGAGTGGTTTAAAAGTCTGTCAGAAAGCATCGTGACTGCAGCTTTAAGGTCCGACAAAAAGAACCTGTTGTCGCTTATAATTTGTGTTTTCCTCGTCGCCTGTTTTGTATCTTATACGAACCTTTATAACCTGCTGTCTGACTTTGGAGCAGGGCAAGAAAACATCATTTTCTCTGATGCATCTTAGTTTCCTTGTCTGAAGCCATGAATGTCTTCAAACCATGAACGAAGATTTAAGGGGAAATTTTTTTTTAAAAAGGTGCTGTTCATCAGGGTGACTTCACTATACAGGAATTGAAAAAGTATCTCCACTGTTGTTCACCACAGAGCATGTGTGCTTTGTTTATATCATTTTATTTAATGGTTAGAATGTGCATAGTTATATCTAATAACTTGTTATATTTAGTTACAGTCCTGACTTCAGGGTAATTTAAGCAATAAAAAAACCCCTGAATAAACACTTAAGCTAGCAATTGCAGCTACAGCTGACTTGTAACCAGCTTCTGGTATTTTTTCTGTTGTAATGAGATAATGTGTACACGACATGCATTACCTATATCTGGCCACGCCCCCTTCTTTTCCCCATTAAAGCCACAGGAGATAACATTGTCAATCACCAATAGTTATGGGGCACGATAGGATGATGGCATATTACACACGACCTCACAAGCCTAGGCTAGCTTCTTAATTTTTTCACAATATGTTTAACCACAATGTGATGCGTGTTGTGCTAGCAGTCATCTTGTATGGACTTTATTTTACTCGGTTTTGCCAGTGTGCATGTTCCTGATTCTGTGCATGCTAATTAATCCAGGTAGTTAAAATCTGTTGTACCAACATCACACCTCGGCTGATGTGTGTAGTGCAGCAGGTTGTGGGATTCGAAACGAGTAACACATGCTAATATTTACATCGTGATCCACTGTGATGCATGTTATGTTTTAATATACATAGCTACAAACTAAATAAAAACATGTTTTGCAAAGTCAGTAAGAAGGGTTGTTGTCCCCCCTCCCCTTCTTCCGTCCTCAGCAATTACAGTTAAACACTAATAGCCCGGACATGAAATCTGCACCTCTCTTATGATTACTATGATGTATGTGCCTACATCAAACAGCATTTCTGAATTATAATAATTAAAAATTTTTTTAAATGTATTCCTTCTTTCTTACATGCAAGGACATTTTGCAGTCCAGAAAAAAAAAAACTGGATTTTTCAACAGCGTGTTTAAATTAAAGGTAATTAAATCATTCTAATTAATCTCATGTGTGTGATTGCAGGCATCAGGAAAGAACCTGAACCTAAACGATGAAGGTCAGCACGGTTTGCTAATGCAGCTCCTGAAACTCGCTCACAACTGCCTCAACTTCGATTTCATCGGCACGTCCACAGATGAGTCCTCAGACGACCTGTGCACCGTCCAGATCCCCACCAGCTGGAGATCAGGTGACTTCCACACCTCCATCTTTATCCATCCTCAAGAACTTTTTGTATTTCAGAATACTGGAATTAATAACATTTAAGTATTTAACTGAATTCTCTGTTCTGATTGGTTTAGAAGGTGTTGATTCATTTTCTATAACAGCAGCTCTGACAATAGATCTGCCTCCACAGGTTTATATTAATATGCTTGCACTAATACCTTATCGTTTCCATAGTGACAACTTACACAGGGACGTAAACAATATAAAAAAACAATATATAGATAATTAAATCATTTTTTATTAATTTTTTTTAATGAAATGTTTATTTTGCATTTATGGAAGGAGTCTCCAGTGTCAGCACTTCAGTCATGGTCAGGTAAAGCTGTTTTACAACAGGAGAGTCACCCTGACAGAGAGGTTTCTCTATAACATGATAAGCTGTGTTTTGTCTTATTTACTTGAAAAGAGAAAGAAATAAAGAATTTAACAATTTAATGTTTAGGAGCTAACGTGTTTCAAGGATGTTCCACAACGACAGTTAAATGAACCATAAGTGGGTAAGAAAACACTAGGCATGTAACGATATATCGTGCAACGATAAATCACGATACAATTTGAATTGATGAAATAAAAAATGAATTGTGATTATCATCAGGCTGAGTAATCTCTTAGTTTTTCTGAGTTTTTCCATTGTGTAGACAGCAGATGGCAATAACATACAATAGAGGGAATACGTGTGACTTCAGCTTAGGCGGAAGTAACAGCTCTAATGCTGTGAAAACATAAAAGTGAAGGCGCTGTTGTATGACTACAAATAGATTTAACAAGAAATCAGAGCTCTCTTTTTACAGGCTTCTGAAAGTGAAAGAAAAGAGAAGCAAATGGAGGTAGTACAAATGTTCATAAGTTTACTTAAAAAGGCCTATTTTGTTAACTTTTTCATTTTTAACAAAAGGAATATTTTAGTTAATAGGCTATTATATTTTACGCCAACTTTTCCCAAATATGGGTAAATAATTATTGTTGGTTATTAAGAAAATGAAAGTTTATTTATTTATTTATTTATATTTATTTATTTATTAAAAGGAATATTTAAGTTAATAAAAAATAGGAGAATAAATGTTGCGTCTTTTTGGTAATAAAATTTTCTTCATTTAATATTGTGAACCCAATATCATGAATCGAATTGTGAATTGGGTGAATTGTTACATGCCTAGAAAACACTGCATCATTCCTTAATAAACAGATTGTAATAGTTGCAAGTTTGTGGTATAAGAGGAATAAAACATGCTGTTGTATGATCAGCTATATCTTAGTATTAAATATTAATAAAGCGATTTACAAAGACCAATATTCTCATTCAAAATTAAACCAACGTCCATATTGTGAAGTCTTAAAGCATATAAACAAAAGAAAATAACATTTTTCTCTTTAATCACCTTTTTTTTTTTTTTTTTTTTTTTTGCAGCCTTTCTGGACTCATCGACACTGCAGCTGTTTTTTGATCTGTACCATTCCATCCCTCCATCCCTCTCTCCCCTGGTAAGTGAAAGACAGAACATACAGCTCCCTGTTTCAGGTCCACCATCTGTATAGATCACTTTATAGACATACGCTTCTACTGCATTTACTGGCTGTAGCTCATCTGTTGCTATGCAGAGTTTCTCACTTTTTTCTTTGTCTATCAGTGAAATGGGACGTCCTATCTCTGACTAGATATCGTTTGGGTGGTGGAGCATTCTCAGTACAGCAGTGGCACTGACATGGTAGTGTGTGTGACTGATATGAGCGTATCTGGCACAGTGGTGTTTTTAAATACTGTACACTTTATTAGCACGGCTATGTTGTTAGTAGCCCTTATAGGTGTACAGAGGAGACTGCCCTCATATTAGAGACACTAGTGTAGTCACTGCTGTAATGAACACAAACCTCTAGGGGGCAGTACCTTCATGTCAAGTGGAGAGATCTGTGGCATGTGCTTTTGTTGCATGCCTTTGTATTGATGCCGTGCAATATGCTAGCAACAAAATCAGCCAGCGTGACGTTTTTGACGCCAGTTTTCAGCTATCCAGTTTGGGTGAATCTGTGCCCAATGTCGCATCCGAGTCCTGTTCCTGACTGATAGGAGTGGAATCCGATGTGGTCTTCGGGTGTTCTAGCCAATCCTCCTAAAGTTTTGGTGTTTTATGTGATCTGAGATGCTTTTCTGCTCACCATGGCTGTAAAGAGTGGTTATTTTGTAGTTATGTAGACTTCTTGTGAGCTCGAACCAGTCTGGCCCTTCACCTCTGACCTCTCTCTTCATCAGCAAGGCTCATCTGCAAACAGAACTGCTACTCACTGGATGTGTTTTTGTTTTTCTCACTATTGTGTGTAAACTTAAACATTACATTGTCTTCATTTCAAATTGACATCCCAACACCAAACCTGGCACAGTCAGTAGCTGTCCACTCACACACATTAAAAGTGACTGCTATTGTGTCTAGACCTGATAAAGTGTAAACACAGTCAGTAATATTATATTAACTACACTGTTCTATTCTACAGCTCAGAACTAACTCCATCTTTGTCTTTCCCAGGTTTTATCCTGCTTAGTTCAGATCGCATCGGTCCGGCGTTCACTGTTCAACAACGCTGAGCGGGCAAAATTCCTTTCCCATCTAGTGGATGGCGTTAAGAGAATATTGGAGAATCCACAGGTCTGTGTGTGAAACAGAATAATTGGAATAACAGATGACACAATCTCTCTGTGTGTGTGTGTGTGTGTGTGTGTGTGTGTGTGTGTGTGTGTGGTGGGGGGGCCCCCCGTATTTCAATGACATGTCATGTTATTTCCCCTTTTCAGAATGTTCAAATTGTTCTCTGTTCCCACCTTTTTATTTAATTAAATTTGGTTAATGTATGCAAACCATTTGAATGTTGAGCAGTACCATCTTGCATGTATAATTTCTCAAGTCCTCCAGTCATGTCCTGAAATTGCTTTTTGGAAATTTCATTTGTTTTTCCCCGTTAGCTTGTGTTTTGGTTCTGAATTTGACTTGAATTTTAAGAAGACACGTCTGTTTTTTGTTTTTCTGTATTTTAAAAAAAAAATACTATTTACAATATTTAGTGATCCATTATAGATAATTCTCTATTAGGGCTAAAGTTCATGTTTTAAGGCACATTCTTTTTCCCTTTCTTTCTCTTATTATTATTATTATTATTATTATTATTATTATTATTATTATTATTATAACTTTTACATATTAATGTGTGTTGTTATAGAGTTTATCGGACCCAAATAATTACCATGAGTTTTGCCGCTTGCTTGCCCGACTGAAGAGTAACTATCAGCTTGGCGAGTTGGTGAAAGTGGAGAATTATCCAGAAGTTATCAGACTTATCGCAAACTTCACTGTCACCAGCTTACAGGTGAGATATACACACACACACACACACCTCAACTGGGTTATTTACTTAGTTCTTTGTAAATTTTCATAAAGTAACAGAATAAGTTATAAATCAAATATACAAATCCAGTATATTTGAAAAACTTATTATACTTATTAGTGTTAATTTTTTTTTTTTTGTAGATGGTAAATAAAAAAAATGAATAACTCAATTTCAGATTTTTTTAAAAAATGCAGCACTTGTCTTTTGCTGGCTATTTGTTACATATTTATTGTGACCTTGTCTTGTAGAAATGTCTTCTAATATCAGATATTTTTGTCATATTGCTCAACTCTGGAATTTACGGCATTGCTTTGAGTTAAATGGATACTTACTGATATGATCGTTCTTAAACTCGGCTCAAGTTACATTACATAAATATTATATCTGTCACTTTGATACATGACTTTCAGATTTTCTCATCATGGTATCGTCACAACCCTGTGTGCGAGACTGATGATGTATTGTGTGTGTGTTTATAGCACTGGGAGTTTGCGCCCAACAGCGTTCACTACCTGTTGAGCCTGTGGCAGCGCTTGGCCGCGTCCGTGCCCTATGTTAAAGCCACGGAGCCTCACATGCTGGAGACGTTCACACCCGAAGTGACCAAAGCTTACATCACGTCCCGTCTGGAGTCTGTGCACATCATCCTGAGGTTTAAAAAAAAATAAAAAATCTAAATAAATGTTTATTTTATTTTTATTTTTATTTTGAAGGCATGACATTATCCAGAAACTCAAATTACGCAATAAAATAGGTTTCACTCTAATTTTCCATCTTCCAGTAAATGTCAGACTGATTAGCATTTAAAATGAAAGATTCATTTGGTGTACCAAATACTGCAATTTAGGGTCATGGGCTTAAGGAAATACCAAGTATCTTTTTGAAATAGTTTTTAAAATCTGTTGTCCAGTAATTATCAGGATAGGGACAAGACCAAGAAGCAGGTGTTAAATTAGCTGGAAAAAAGGCACATCTGTCGCAGCTAGCGTCTGCACGAGGAGACATAGGCACGTTCGGACCAAACAGTTCTCGAGTCTTGTTAGAGGAACTACTCACTGTGGAGCTCCCCTGAGAACTACTTACCTTCAAGGGCTTTTTTCTGTTTGCATTTGCATCACCAGTTGGAACGCTGAAGTGATGTAAGCCGGATTGCTAGCGTGGCATTAGCATGAAATGCTAGCGAAGATTTTTATATTTCTCGTAGATGCGTCAAAATTGCACTGTATTTCCTCTGCCACGTATACGCTCAATAAAGTCTGGACTTCTCTGTTGGTCCATTCGGGCCCTTCCATTTTTTAATGCTAACGTTAACTGTTGTTTACATGGATAGTGTTTTACACTGATTTTTAAAAATGCTGCATTGGTTCATATTCGACTAATCACTGTACACTTACGTCACTTATGGTTCCTCTTGTGCTGGGAGAGAGCCTACCTTGAAGTCAGAGCTAAAAAAGTTCCTCAAAATGGCATTCTAAGAACTACGACCGCGAGCACACACAAAGGGGGAACTTCCTCCAGCAGTTCTAAGAACTATGAAAAGGTTCCTCTGGTCCGAAAGCGCCTCATGTCTACAAGCCTGGCTTTGCTTAAATGAACACAGTGTACAGCTTTCAACTGAATAAGGCCTAGTCTGGCACATGATGGTGAGGAGTTCCTAGTACTTTCTAGTACTCTTATCCAGTAATCTTCTGTAAATTCAATGCCCAATTTTCCCATTTGACTTTTTCACTAAATCATGATCACTTGAAGACATAAACTGAGAATATAGCACTGATATCAGACACATTCGAGGGTGAACCTTTCCCAGGCTATAGCAGCTGTGAGAGTAGGGAAGTGGCAGTCTTGAAGGTATCAAAAGAAATGGTTATATGCAACTACATTTTCTACACAAATGATCAGTTGTCAGTAAATAAATCTTTAAAGTAAACGGTAAATAAATGTTGATGTGTAAATTGTAAAATCAGGAAAAGCAGGGATGGGGTTGTTGGTTGTTTTGCCATGTTACCTCTGCACTGGTTTGAGAAAATAGATGCAATGAGGATGGAAATTGTTAATTCAGTAATGATCCCTTCGGCTGTTAGTTAAGTGTTAATGTGTGTGTGTTGAGGGACGGGATGGAGGACCCTCTGGATGATGCCGGTTTGGTGCAGCAGCAGCTGGATCAGCTCTCCACCATCGGCCGCTGCGAGTACGAGAAAACCTGTGCCCTGCTTGTCCAGCTGTTCGACCAATCGGCTCAGTCCTATCAAGAGCTCCTCCAATCAAACTCCAGCAGCATGGACGCTGCTGTGCAGGAGGGTGAGCCCTGGACACGCCCATGTTATAACTTCATACACCTGCTGGCTGCAATCTAAAAAGAGAATTTTATTATTATTGGTAGTAGTTGGAAAAAACATATTATTGTGTGTTCAGGGCGTTTAACGTGGTTGGTGTACATTATCGGGGCCGTTATCGGGGGCAGGGTTTCCTTCGCCAGCACAGACGAGCAGGACGCCATGGACGGAGAACTTGTGTGCCGGTGAGAATTTATTTATTATGTTTATTACATAAGTCTTTATTGTTGCTTATACATGATCAGTGGTGGTGATTAGTAAAAAAAAAAAAAAGATCTAATTACTCGCACTCTGATTTTGTTCTGTTTTAGCGTTTTGCAGCTGATGAACCTGACAGATTCTCGGCTCGCACAGGCCGGGAACGAGAAACTGGAGCTCGCCATGCTCAGCTTTTTCGAACAATTCCGCAAAATCTACATTGGAGACCAGGTGCAAAAATCCTCTAAGGTAACTGCAAAAAATCCTTAATGGTGTCCATAACACTTGTCTTTACCCAGTTCACATCAACCATGTCCATGTGTGCATGCCCTGATCGTTGGTTTTGGACCACTGTGCTGTTGAATTCTTTATTCTGATTGGTCAGAAGGTGTTGATTAATTTTAATCAAATCACAGGTTAATATTAATGCGCTTGTTTTAATACCTTATTTCTGAAGTAACAACTCATTCATAGGAACCTGTATGGCAAATACTCAACTTTAATTCGTTTAACATTTACAGAAATCTCCAGTGTCAGTGTTTTTATCTATAAATGGATGCAAGCACAATGTGCTGCTCTTTAATAAGTAAAAAGTGTAATTGTTACTGATACACCAAATTGCTTTTGTATAAAAAGAATAAAACTATTCATGCTTTTATTGGGATGGTAACGATGCTTACATATTACATGTACATCTAACAGGAGAGACGTTTAATTGCAGTGAAAATTAATAGGGTTACACTACATTAAATATTTTTTTCCCTCTCCTAGTGGTTCATTATTCAAATATTAAAATTAATCAGGAGCACTTCCTACTTTGAGTAGGTTTGGATAGCATCGAAAAGTCATCCAGAGGTTAAAGACAATGTTTTCTGAAATCGTTTACTAGAATAATAGTACCAGAAAGTATCAGTCAGCTCCATGAACGTGTGTGTGTGTGTGTGTGTGTGTGTGTGTGTGTGTGTGTGTGTGTGTG
>JAOTRR010000010.1:23587483-23601647 GCA_028570945.1 Gogo arcuatus | reverse complement strand
CATCTTTAGTGCTTTTAGGAACAGCATTTTCTTTCATAATTTGTAATTCTTCCTCTTTTACGGTGACAAAGCGATTGGCAGCCATTTTGCCGAGTCACTTGAGGTGATTATCGAGAAATAGTCCGAATTTCTCGATCGATCAGCGCGCGTGATTTTCTATAATCACCTGAGTATTTATACTAAAAACTATTAAACTATACCCAGGAAAGCATATGTACATGCTGTTATATAGTGTGCGTGTTTGATGTGTTGATGTAGTGCTGATTATGTGGGTTTGTTTGGACAGAGTGAACACTTCTCCTTCCTGGGTGTGAACAATCAATCCAATCTGAGTGATATGAGATGTAGAACCACGTTTTACACAGCATTAGGACGCCTGCTTATGGTCGATCTGGGTATGTTTCTCTCTGTTTGTGTATTATTTAAAAATAACCTAAAAACTTATTGAATTGATACTGAGTCAGATCTTCTTAAATTGCCTCATCACATCTCTGTCTGTCTTTTGATATGCCTTCTGTTTGTGTTTGTGTGTGCGATTATGCCTGTGTGTACAGGTGAGGATGAGGACCAGTTTGAGCAGTTTATGCTTCCTCTGACTGGTGCGTTTGAAGCTGTCGCTCAGATGTTCAGCACAAACACCTTCAACGAGCAGGAGGCCAAGGTGAGCTGGGGTCAAGTACGTGTGAGGGTTGTGAAAGCATCACATGATTTATCATGGGGAAGCTATCTATCACACCAGTGCTCATCTCAATGAGACTAGAGGTGTGCTTCCCGGCACAAGAAAAAAGTCATACGTGGGAAATTGTTACATTCATGCAGATGGGTGTTAAAAAAAGAGTCAGGGGGAAAAAAAGAACTAAAACCTATTTAGGTTTAGGCCACGCCCACTTTAGGCATAACTTCGATTACTGATACAGATGGGACTATTTTGAGCAATAAACAGATACAGATAGTTATACCCTTGATATGCATAAATAAAAGCAATAAATGCAAGTATTGAACCTGCACTTTGGAATGTTTTATAAAAGGAGTTTCTTTTTTGTTTTTTGTTTTTTGTTTTTTTTTATTCTCCTCTCCTTTCCAGAGGACATTGGTGGGTTTGGTGAGGGATCTGAGAGGCATCGCCTTTGCCTTTAACGCCAAAACCAGCTTTATGATGCTCTTTGACTGGATGTATCCTTTCAGGCTGATTCTTTACCCCCTGAGCTGTTTTTTTTCCACCAGAATTAATCAAATTGCACTAATTACCCTGTTGTTGAGTAAAGTTTTTATGTTCTTGACTGAAGTGGAACAGCTACCCATCGTACATCCCAATCCTACAACGGGCTATAGAGCTGTGGTATCACGTTCCAGCCTGCACAACACCTGTGCTCAAACTCATGGCTGAGCTCGTGCATAACAGGTAACGTTGTGTTTCTGAATTACAGGTGAAATTCTGTCATTCTGTTTGTCAATTTCATTCCTGTCTTTGACTTATCAAGCTTGTGTGTCTGTAATGTGCTTTTAGGACAAGTAATAATTCATCTGAGTTTATTTTCTTGCCAGGTCTCAGAGGTTACAGTTCGATGTCTCCTCGCCAAATGGTATCCTGTTGTTCCGAGAAACGAGCAAAATGATAACGACATACGGTAAGTTTGGATGAGCATGAACAGAGCTTAATGGGGGTATGTAGAAGCTCAGCCTCTGAGAAGATTTCCTACTAGAGCTCTCTTCAGTATTCAGAAGAGAGGGATAATAGAAAATGGATGATAGGCACTTGGGAGGGTGGATGGTAAGGGTGGCAAATTAATGACACAAAGATGGATGAATTGGTAGGTGGATGGGAAGATGAGTTGGATGGATGGGTGGGTAGATGGATACAGAGATGTATGGGTAGATGCATGGAATTGATGGAGAGATGGATGGAGTATGATTGATGGATGAGGAGATGAGGGGGAGAGATGGAGATGAGTGCAAGAGATAGATGGGTGGATGGGGAGATGGGGGGTAGATGGATCAGGAGATGAGAGGGATGGATGGGTAAATGTGTGGAATGGATGGATGGGGAGATAAGTGGGATGAATTGGAATAATGGAGTGGAGATGAGTGAGGCATGGATGGGGAGATGAGTGGAATGAATAGGTGAATGGAAGGGGAGATGAAGGGATGTGGAGATCAGTGGGATGAATGAGAGATGAGTAAGAAGGATGGATGGATAGGGAGGCAGATAGATGAATGGCTCATAGCACAATGCAGAAAGAAGTAGAGAATAAATAAAGTTAAAGAAACAAAATGAGAGATGGAAGGCATTTTGTATTAAAAATCTCAAAACATTTGTACTATATTAAATCTCAAACCTTTGGCATATTCTATTTAAAAAAAAAAAACTTTGTTTTGCACATGATGGAAATAAGATTCCTTCATTCAGATGATAACACACAGAAGAGCTTGTGTCAGGTGTTGGTCGTTAAACATCCATAATTATCACATTTGTTAGGAGTGTACATGTTTTCTATCTAAATAAAATGATTGAATAATAAATTTTCATTGAATAAATATTTGATGACTAATGAAATGGTTCTTCTCTTTTCTCATGTGTAGGGAACCGTATCCTGACTCTGGGTGAAGTGCCGAAGGAACAGGTCTACGCTCTGAAGCTGAAAGGAATTTCCATCTGCTTCTCCATGCTGAAAGCCGTACTTAGCGGAAACTATGTCAACTTTGGCGTTTTCCGTCTCTACGGCGATGATGCACTGGATAACGCACTCCAAACCTTCATTAAACTGCTGCTGTCCATCCCACACAGCGACCTGCTGGTGAGAACTACTGATGGCAATCATGGGTGCATTTATCTCAGCGCAAAAAAAATAAATAAAGTCAAGTAATTATCAGGAGTGCCTTTGACAAAAAGAATTTTTGCAAAATTGCTGCCAATTTGAAAACTTGATAATATGATTTTTATGATGATCTGCTGGTGTAATGGTAAAGATAAGATTAAAGTTGATCTGTGGTGATCGAATTAAGCTGCTGGAGTTGCTTGCTGTTTTTACCTAATTGTGCTTGTGATGTTTTTTTTGTTTTTTGTTTTTTTCCTTCCCCCCTCCTCCCTTATTTTTGCAGGACTATCCAAAGCTCAGTCAGTCATATTACTCTCTGCTGGAGGTGCTGACGCAGGATCATATGAACTTTATCGCCAGCCTCGAACCTCACGTTGTCCTGTACATTCTGTCATCCATTTCAGAAGGACTCACAGCTCTTGGTGAGAGGAAAACATACTGTATATATTTCACTTTTTCCTTCCCTATAGTCTCATTCTTCTGTTTATTGTTTGGAAAACATGGACAGAACTGCCGGTTTCTTAGCCAATGTGTACTTTTTCTGTTTATCAAAAATGTATTTATCAGCAGAAATCTTTTGCTTGATTAGATTTAGGTAGCAAGTTTAACCTGGCCTGATTCTTAGGCATTCTATTAGACGTGCTGAAAATCAGTTATGTGATGAATAAGGAATAAAACACTTGGGGACATGCTGTTGTAGGAAAGTAATCAACAACGGAATGGCGAAACGAGGCCCGACACACAGCTACTGATATCACCCCAAAGTTCATTATTTTCCTATAACAGCAGGTTCTGAAGTGTTTTATTCCTCTTATATAACAGCAGTTTTCCAACAACGCATCTATTTATAGTTACATTGAGTTTCGTCGGGTGTCTGTGAAAGTTAGTTACTGTTCTTGCTTATGTTATAGCAGCTACAGTCAGTCATTTCCTCACTAGCGTCTCCCCCCCCCCCCCCCCCTCTTGGAGTTAATAAGACACAAATGCAGCTTGTCTTGTTACAGAAAAACTGCACAGCCCACTATGCTGAAGTTACAAAATGTTTACGTTCCTGAAGTTTATCTGTTATAAAGTTACAGAGTGCTGACACTGGAGACTCCTTCCAAAAACACCGAACGTCTCTTCATTGAGAACTTTACCATATCAGCGATTGCATGCGTTTTTAAAGTCATTTACGTTGAGTGTTTGCCATAGAAGTCCCTGTGTAAGTTGTTAGTATAAAAACAGTAACAATGGAAAGCTGCCAGAGTTGCTGTTATAGAAAACTAATCAACACCTTCTGGCTAGTCAAAATTGATATAAAGTGAAATCCTGATAATGGCTTAAGCAGTTACGATAGTATGCAAGGAAACGTGTTTAATCTTGAGTGATATACTCCAGTCCTATGACGTCATGTTGATCCGACTGAATTATTTTAACCGTTTTAATTTCTTTGTCTTCTGTTATCCATATTCATGAGATGCTGCTGTAGTATAATTATAACTCTATGATTAAGGTTGTGGTAGAAGTATTTAAAATTCTCATTTATTGTTAATGGATTGTTCAGCTCAGTATGATCTGTATGAACCTTTTTTAATCTGACTTGAACTCCTTTTCCTCCTCTCTGGCAGATACAATGGTGTGTACAGGCTGCTGTTCGAGCCTCGATCACATAGTGACGTATTTGTTCAAGCAGCTGTCGCGCAGCACTAAGAAGAGAGCAGCTCCCATGGCTCAGGAGAGTGACCGTTTCTTCCACATCATGCAGCAGCACCCAGAGATGATCCAGCAGGTCAGTGCACTACCTTTTATCCTGTTCATTAATATTGGTTGCTGTGTTTATTATTTATTGATTCAGAACAACTTGACTCACTCTCTTGTCTTAGACATGTGCCAGTTATCCGTAATGCAACATAGTGCAATGTTCAGCACACACAAGAACACTTCAAAATAGTGTCACTCCCAAATCTCTATAAAGTCAGGAGCAAGTGTTAGTTCTACTTTTCTTTTCTTTTTTTAATTGCCTTGAATTAGCTTAAACTTGGGGAGCAGTTTGCTTAAGTGCCTTTTTCTGAATATTTCTTATAAATATTTCCCTCTCTGTCTTCTGCAGATGCTCTCCACTGTACTGAATATCATCATTTTTGAAGACTGCAGGAATCAGTGGTCCATGTCTCGGCCTCTGCTCGGCCTCATCTTACTAAATGAGAAGGTGAGAATAACCTGATTTTATGCAATTTTAAAACACAAGTGATCATACAAGTGTGAATACATCCGTCTCCTCAAGCATACACTTAACAAGTAAAACCCATCTCAATATATTACATGTTAACTACTTACTTACAGGCATCTCTGAGTTAAATGAAATACCATGCATTTTCTTTTAAATGCCACAAATTTGTTTCTGGAATTAAATTGTTTCTGGAAACAAGAAACAATTCAGGAAGTTGGTTGTGAGCCAAATCACAGTACTATCATTTGGATATAATAACAACTTGTCCCGGAACTTGAATGGCAGCCACTCAATATAGTAGCAAAAAAATTGTGTAACTGGTATAACTGTTTCAGATTTCAGCATATAAACTATTAATGTTCTACCATATGCTGCATTGCATAAAGTAGATCTTAATAGTTTCACCCAGTAACAGAACCCTGCACTGTCACTGCACTGCTGTTTATATGGCATTCATGTTTCTTTTAATGTCTTTGAAAATGGAAAGCTGTAATAAAAAACAATAAAAATCTCTTCTTTGTGTGTGTGTGTGTGTGTGTGTGTGTGTGTGTGTCTCTCTCTCTAGTATTTTGCTGATTTAAGAAACAGCATTGTGAACAGTCAGCCTCCAGAGAAACAGCAGGCCATGCACTTATGCTTTGAAAATCTAATGGAGGGTATTGAGCGCAATTTACTTACTAAAAACCGTGACAGGTAAGCTTTCCTTCCTTGTGTGTAGGAACTTGTTCAGGAACCCAAGAACGTTTTTTAAAAACATGGAAACTCTTGTGAATATAGGTTATAGGCTGTTTGTTCCAGGAAACTTTTCAGGTTCTCTTCCAGATTAAGTGCTTTTCTGTGCAAAAGAACCAATGGGACAGAGTACTTGACATCCTGAACAGTGCTGAATGGTCAAACTGAAGCATGACACTGACCCTCTTACCAGATATTTTTAAAAAAAACCTGCTTTTAGCCAATGAGCTATGAAGCTTTTTTAGTATTTGACAGTTATAGTCTTTATTTTCTCTTCTATGATTTATGTTTTTCCTTCATTTATTTTTTGTATTTTTGTTTACTTTTATTTATTTATTTATTTTTTTTGTGGTACACAACGAACTTGGTATATAAATTAAATATTTTACAGGGATTGTAGTAGTACAATCGTACTACTTTATTAAAGTAATAATTTACTATTACTTAATAATTACGGTAAATGAATATAAATAGTAGTAATTTGACCATGGTTTAAAAAAAATAATTGATGATGATGATGATGATGATAATAATACTACTACATTGTTGATCTGTGCCACAGGTTCACGCAGAATCTTTCAGTATTTAGGAGAGAAGTGAACGACTCCATGAAGAATTCCACGTACGGTGTCAATAGCAACGACATGATGAGCTGACATTCCACTCTGCTGCAGGCTCCACCCACTCAACTAGATCCCACCTCTGGAGCCCACAGGCCCCTCCTTCCCCTCCCCCCACACACTCCACTCTTCCTTCCTCCCTTTTTATATATACACATATAAATATATACATATTTTAAAGCCAGTTTCCAGAACCCATGAGAGTAAGGGATGGTGTGTATTGGGGGGGTGGTGTGCGTTTGCGTGTTTGTGTGTTTGCGAGTGTGGTTCGGAACAGGGTTGGGCTGTGTGTGCGTGAGAGAAATGCTATGATATGGAGTTGGAGATTGGCATCAGCTCATGTGTTTAGAGTGTGTGGTGTTTTGTTTTTTGTTTTTTTCCTTCCAGCTCTGTGGGATGATATGGGAGGTGGGAAATGTGTGTGTGTGTGTGTGTGTGTATGAGGGGGAAGGGGGCGAGCTGCTCTGCTTCTGCCTGCCTTGTATAGAAACACGCAAAAGGAGAAAAAGTGTACATTTTTTTTGTCATAACAATTTTTGATGATGTTTATAATGATTACAAAATTAAGGACAAAAAAGTGTGATTGGGTAAAAACCAGATCTTTTTACAGTGTAGTTAGTGCAGCTGTGCTGAAAGTGTGGCTTGTCTGTGTTGAGAGACAGAGTGACTGAAGGATTTAATCTGTGTTTGTGTTGAGAATTAGAGGATTTACAGGTTTTAAATGATGTACATTTTCCTCAAAATGAACCCGAAGGAGTGAAAATCACCGGAAACTGTAAATAAATGTTTTTGACGTGCAGCAATGCCTGTTCATGGCCACAAGGGGGCACTTGTGTGGGGAATCAGTTTGTAAAGGCAGTGTATTTCAATAACAGGTCTTAAAACAACCTATTGAGTTTGTGGCATCTTCATTTAGAGTCTGCGTACTGCTTTTAGCCACCTGTGTTGAGTTCCCCTGCTTACTCAGAAGAGTGGTGTTGATATTTTTCAATGCTTGACTTGGGCAGCCATATTTCTTTCGAGAAATCTCAATTTCATTCCCACTCTGTCATCAGTGTCCTCATTAGCTAGCAGGGTAATGTTCAGATATTGTGTGAGAAATAAAATTTATTTGAGCATGGACAATCAAATGTTAACATTATTTCTGAAATATTTCTTGCTCCACTTTTGGCTTATAAACAATTTCATCACTCAGTTATTTAAAAAGGGAATCAGATAGAAATTCCTTCTGACCTCTCCAGTTGATTCGATACCTCATCTAAGGGGCTGGTATTTCACTTGAAGCGGGAATCAAACAAGGGGAAGTCAACAAGGGCGTGTTTAAAAACAAGAATGAGACGTGGGGCAAAAGTCTTTTGATGACTGTAAAATACAAAATGACTCATGATTGTGGGGGAATTAGATCAGCCTTGTTTTCTCACTGTCAGTCTTTTTTTATTTTATTTTATTTTTTTAACCACATACTGGTGCCCCCTTACAGGTTGCAACTGTGTACGTTAAAAAAACAACACACACAACTTGGTACTAAACATTGTTAAAGCAAGAGCTGGTCACACTTGCCAGTTTGCCTCTAGCTTGCCCCTCACCCCCTCACCCCTCTTTAAAAAATTTTGTTTTCCTCTGAAGAATTCCATTTTTTAAAAGTGACAAAGAAATAGTGCATCAGAAATATGGTAGATTTACAAAAACAGAACCAGAATGGAATATTTTAGTGACTTGTGCTACTTCTCAACATGCTGCTGCTAACTGTTTGTGAAGAACTAGCTCATCTCTTTAACCATGTCCAACACTCATTTAAGTTTCCTTATTTTTCCTTTTTTTGGTTCCCTGATGTGAATGTGTGTCTGTTTGGCGTGTGTGTGCGTGTGTGAGCGTGTGGTGTCCTTTCTGAGTGATAAGGTAGCTGGTTGAATTGTTTGGATGTCTGCTACATATAGTGTAAGCATTGTGACTGCAAAATAAATGTCATTGGTTTGTATAATGTGCCGAGCTTTGTGTATAATTATGCAGAATTTGCATTGTAACAGTTCAGTCTGAAAGGATCCACACAAATAGACACATACCGATATTAAATCGGCAAAGAATGGCTTAACCTTTTTATCACAATCAGTTTGCTCAATATTTGATAGATTTTACAGTACGTCACAGTATTACATGCACTAAAAGGCCAAAAGTTTGTGGGTACCTGATCATCACACCCATATGTGCTTGTTGAACTTCTCAATCCAGATTTCATCCCCTTTTTGCTGTGATAACCTTCACTTTTCCGGGAAGGCTTTCCACTAGATTTTGGAGTATGGCTGTGGGGATTTGTGCTCATTCAGCAACAAGAGCAAGAGTGTAAATGTGTGTAATTGTTGAAAACCTTTATGGATACTTTCACTAAATGAAAGGTAGATGGAAGCTGATGACAGCCAAAAACTTAGCTAACTGTAAAAAAAAAAAAAAAAAAAGATTATGATTTCCTTTACAGGACACTGACAACTAAACCAGTTGTTTAATCAGCTGTGTTTTTAGAAATTTATACGAAAGTAGCTGTAAAATGTCACTTATGTCAGTTCCTCCATGTTGAGGTGTTATACTCTTGGGTTTCCTAATGCTTGCTGACATCAATGCACATTTTACTCAAATATGCCACCATATTTAATAATACAACAATTTAATTCCACTGAATCAGTTCAAGACTACAGTATGTTGGGTGTCAAAGATCACACAGGACAGTCATTGTGGTTTTGAACTTAATTTATTCATTTTTTCATACCTTGTTTCCAGGATTGAAAAAATCCATAAAATCTATAGGCACAATACTCAAGGATCCATACAGTACAAAGATACACAACAATGGTAGCATTTTATATGTCAAACTTGAGATCATTAAATGTTTAAAGCATTAGAAATGTGCAAAGATGAGCAAAAACGTGCTAGAGATGGCACCAATATGATAACTAGGATCAGTATCAGTCCTATAACAGCAAAAATGGTGGATCGGATGACTGGGGGTGGGGAGGTAAGGAAAAATTCAATCCAATCCTGTAAGAAATCAAATCTGAAACATGTGAATGTAACTGTAATAACATTAGGTTACATGGCTACAGTTAACCAATGAGCTAGTCAAAGCAAATGTGTGGGAGTTACTGTCATGTCAGTTGTGTGGAAATATGTTACACTAAAGAACCTTTTTTTGGAAAACATTTTATTTTCATTATTATTCTTTTTTGTAACTGGAAATGTTTACATATAAAGAGACTTGGTTTGTTTTAGTTGTTAGGATCAATTTTTATTGCAACCCAAATCCCAAAAAAGTTTGGACCCTGTGTAAAACGTAAATAAAAACCCAATGCAATGATTTGCAAGTCCCTTTTGATCAGCATTCAATTGAATATGATTCAAAGACAATATGTTTAATGTTCAAACTGAAATTTTATTTTTTGTAAATATACATTCATTCTGAATTTGAAGCCTGCAACACATTCCAAAAAAGTTGGGACAGGGACATGTGTATCACTGTGTTACATCACCTTTTCTTTTAACAACACTTAGTAAGCGTTTGGGAACTGAGGACATTAATTGTTGAAGTTTTGAAAGTGAAATTCATTCCCATTCTTGCTTGATACACGACTTCAGTTGCTCAACAGTCTGGGGTCTCCGTTGCTATGTTTTTGTGCTTCATAATGCACCACACATTTTCAATGGGAGGCAGGCAAGCCAGTTTAGCACCTGCACTCTTTTACTAAGAAGCCACAGTAAACTTTTCCACTTTGAGTCAGTCCATCTCAAGTGAAATCAGGCCCAGAGAATTTGGTGGTGTTTCTGGATGTTGTTGAGATATAGCTTTTGCTTTGCATGGTAGATGCAGCGACGAATTGTGTTTACCGACAACAGTTTTCTGAGGTTTTCCTGAGCCCATGTAATAATATCCTTTATATAATTATGTTGGTTTTTAATGCAGTGCCACCTGAGGAATCGAAGATCATGGGCTTTCATTGTTGGTTTTCAGCCTTGCCCCTTACGTGCAGAGATTTCTCTGGATTCTTTGAAACTTTTAATAATATGGATTGTAGATAGTAAAATACCTAAATTACTTGCAATTGTACATTGAGAAACCTTGTTCTTAAACTGTTGGACTATTTGCCCATGCAGATTTTCACAAAGTGGTGAACCTCAACCTGTCCTTGCTTGTGAACATCTAAGCCTTGGTGTTTACCAATTAACCTGTTTACCTGTAGAATGTTCCAAGCTGTTTTTTTCCCCCAGTCTTTTGTTGCTTGTCCTAACTATTTTGGAACATGTTGCAGGCAGTAAATTCAGAATGAGTGTATATTTACAAAAAACAAAGTTTCAGTTTGAGCATTAAATATCTTATCTTTGTATTCAATTTAATATAGATCGAAAAGGATTTGCAAATCGTTGCATTGTTTTTTGTTTTCCACAGCGTTCCAACTTTTTTTGGAATCGGTGTTGTATATACTTTAAGTAATTTTTGTGTGAAAGGGTTTAACTGAATTTTACTGCAGTTTTGTGTTACTCTTGTTTTTAGCTATGTATTTTAACTTCAGTTTCAAAAATGTAATTTTAAAGCTTAGGTTTTAAAGAACAAATATTGGATGGGTATCAATATCAGCTGATTTGCAAGGTTTTAGTATCAGAAAAGGAAAAGTGGTAATGTGCCATCTCTGTAATTCACATCAGGTTCTTTAGCAGACACTTATGTGGAACAACTTACAAACAGGTGAAGGTGCAACAATGCAAAGTAACTAGCTAATCTGCAAGGATTCATAACCAGAAAAGTAAACCGATCCCAAATATATCCAAGATACAAAAAACAGGATTGCTCACATAATGGCTCAGAAATGCATTACTTGATAATTAATCAGAATTATTTATTGCAAATGTACAATATCAAATGTTGACACATAAGGATAGTTTTTAATGCTGCTTTAAAAAAGAAACTTCATACTGTTGTCTTGAACAATTGACAGTCTCCTTAAATTAATTTCATTACCAGTAACTATTCTCATTTCATTAGCAGTGAGGTCACAAAGAAAAAGCTAGATTTGCTAAATATATAATTACTGTTAAATAAATTATTATATATATGGATGAAACTTTGGGCCACATTAGCTTAAATAAGCTAAATAACTCTATATGAGCTGCTTGAAGACGAAGATAAAATGCCACCTTCCGATACATGGTACACATCTGCAAGAGACCAGAATGTTAGTGGCAATGCAAAAATGAAAGATTTTTAAAAACTTTAAAAAATATATATTAAGTGACTCATATGAAACCTAATTCAAACAAATTCTCATCCTTTAAAAAAAAAAATCTGCAGTTGAAGTACATAGTACATACAATAGCAATGTTTGACATATCAGAAATTAAGTTTGGCTGTCATATTTTTCCTAAAGGTATTGGCATGAAGAAAAAATACTTTTAACAGAAGTAACAACCAATTAGTTGCACTCTACTTTTTGTTCCACACCACCAGGGAAGTTTCCTTCAGTACTGGTTTCCTTGCTGAATAACAAAAGCAAAGTCATCATCTTGTGACTGTCCCCATGTGGGTAGAAGGTTTAAAAGGTTTCTGCCATGTCATGCTTGTCCTTTTTTTTTTTCCATCCTTGTCAATTCAAAGACTGTGAGTATAGTGTGCTAATCCTTTGCTAATAACCTTAATCTTCTTATTGTTAACTCTGTAAAGGCATGGGTGACAATAATTCTAGTATTTCACTTGTTACTATTTTTAGTCATTGTTGACCATGTCACTGGAACAGACATGGCCTATCGTTGAGTTGGCGTGTTGCTTATCTAATAACTTTTTATTTAAAAAAAAAAAATCGTAACTTCCCTAGACCTCTTGTATTTTCAGGGCATGGTGATGACCTGTTTGTTCTTCCAAGCCTGGATGGAGCTGGATGACAGAAATGATCAATGCCCATTTTGTTTGGAAACCAAATTGTTATTTTTGAACATCTGTAACAAGCACTTATAGGGCCTCGTCCTAACTGCATCATGATGCTGATAGTGATGCATGTAGTACAGCTTGCAGGCTCTGGAATTACTGCTGGCTGTTCAATACATTCTTCTGATGCTATGACAGCACGGCAAGGAGTGGAGCGAGGAGCAGGTATGGTTTCAGAACCAACTGGGGAAAAAAAAGGTAAGCACTGGCTGCTAAACAGACTGTGCCACCTGCTGATAGTACGAGGCAGGTCCTTGGTGCCCATGCATCTGAAGCACTAGATCATTGTCTTGACAGGGTCTGTGTGCTCTGCTTGGTGGACAGTCCCAACAGTAGGTGTTGAGCTAGGCAAAGCTCCTGATCTCGCACGGACTAAATGTCAATCATGAAAAGAGTCACTTGACTCCTTTGTGGACTCTTTAATTGCATGAGGTTAAACTTGCATGCCATGCAAGCCTTCTTGACAGAGGACAGAGTCATCTCAATTATGGTTGCAGAGGATGCTGTTATTTGCAACTCAAGTAGTGAAACTAGGTATGTTGCACTGCATACTATTTTGATGTTGACTGAATGCCCAGGACCAGTCAGCCATGTCACAAAGGCAAGTGTCAGTAGTGTCCAGCTTAGATTTTCTCCCTGCAAAGAGGGAAACGCTAATAACATGTCTCCCAGGAAGGCTGGAGGAGGATTTTGGGGGGAATGTAAAAAATGCAAGCTGTGCTCCAACATTTTTAGGAGCCAACATGCTAGAGTTGACCGACAACACCAAGGTGGTGTTGACGAGAATGGGTAGAGGATGAGTGTGACGTATCAGGGAGCATTTCAAGGCTACCTACCTATATATTTACAAGCTACCTAACAATATTTCCTGTTGGCACTCAGCTAGAAAATTAACATGAAGCAAATAAGTGGGAATACTCCGCTAGTTCTGAAATAGTAGCAGTCCTCTTCTCAGTCACAACCACAGTTGCATAGAATACTCTGCAAATGCTTCCATTTTTTTTAGTACAAACTTTGTTATAGATTTTTATTTTAAGACTTCTATATTATCAAGTCAGTACACAACATTTTAGATTTCCAAACATTAGGTTTCCAGCACAAAATTAAATGTTACAGAAAAGTGTAAAGAAAGCGGTAAGATACCGCTTTTCAGACAAAAACAACGAAATCTGCTGGGTTTCGAAATTCAAAGTCAGTAAAACTTACCAGCTCATTTTCTTATAAAACTGCATTATTGAATGCATACATAAAGAACTAAAACAGTCATATTAAGAAAGAAGCATAAATTTCACGTGCGTATTATTCAACTTTCAGTTCAGTTACGTACCTCTCCGCCAAAATCTATGAATGAAAGGAAGTCTGCTTGAGGACGATGATCCTGCATTTGTGCTCTGTAGAATAAAAACTTAATTTTAAATGCCTAATTTTAAAGTACAAGTCAAATGACTAAGTAGCAGAAATAGAGTATTTACCCTGGTGTGATTAGAGCTTAAGTTCCTCAGAGCCAACCTTCCTGCCAGTGCCTCTCGAACCTGCAACCACAAAACAAGTAATATAAAAGATTCATTCATTCATTCTTTCATTCATTTATAAGACCTGAATCCTGAAATAAGGGCACATACCTTACTATCCAGTAATGTTCCAAAAAGCAAAATAAAAAAACCCTTTAAAGAGAAAATTAGATAATTTTATGGATTAATTTTATCACCTCAGTTCTAATATTATGTAGCTCATTAGCCTGCATCATTATAATTACAGGGAATGACATTAGTACCTGCAGTGAATTAAGGAATGCGAACGCCACATGAATCCCAAAGTTTGA
>JAOTRR010000010.1:23545087-23562167 GCA_028570945.1 Gogo arcuatus | reverse complement strand
ACATGGGGATTCGGCATTGGGACCATGGTGTCATCAAACTTTGGGATTCATGTGGTGTTCGCATTCCTTAATTCACTGCAGGTACTAATGTTATTTTAATGTCATTTTTTCTGCAACTGCAATACCACACACTAAATATAATATACAGCTATGGAAAAAAATCGAGAGACCACTTTTAATGGTGGTGACCATTGGATTAGATTTGGTTCAACTTTAAAAGTGGTCTCTTAACTTTTTCCATAGCTGTAGATGGTATTTTATCACTTGTAGCATTATAGATAATACCAGAACTCATACTCGATATAGAAAATTCAAGAGATATCTCATTTGTCTCTTCAAAGGGTTTCTTTATTTTGGTGTTTGGAACGTTACTGGATCGTAAGGTACGGGTGTTCTAAGATCATGACACGACTCTTTACTTAAACACAGAAATGACTATACAGTCAATGATGCTTTGATGTTCCTTGTCTTGCTACTTGCAGGTCCGAGAAGCATTGGCAGGAAAGTTGGCACTGACAAACTTTAGCTCTAATCGCACCAGGGTAAACATTCTTTATTTTTTTCTGTTAGCTAGATATGGCTGTTTAGACCAATTTATTCATATTTTCTTTATTTTATTTTTACTTTCAAAATGAATTACTACACATTGATGACTGATGTATCTAAATTACAGAGCACAAGTGCAGGACCATCATCCTCAGGTGGATTTCCTTTTATTCAAAGGTTACGGAGGAGAGGTACGTACACAACATGAACTGAATTATATGAGCTTAGAATGTACACTTTATGCTAACAAGTAATTTTGACAATAAATACAACATAACACACAACACAACCACAGTGCTGTGTGTAATAACCATTATACCATTGGCTCTGCTATAAGGTATGTTATCATTTCCATCCTCCAAATTAATGAGCACTATCCCATGTTATGTGTGGCACTGACACTAACATTCTTGTCTTTTGCAGATGTGCACAATATATCAGAAGACAGTATTTTGTCCACGCCAGCTTCAGACAACTAAGATACCATTTCTAGCAGTTAAGCTAATATGGCTGAATGTTGATGTTTGCTTTTTGACCTTTATCCAAAGCTACTTACATCTGAGGCAGGATACAACTGAACAGGTGAAGAATAAGGTGAAGAACTTGCTTAAGAGCCATTTGGCCATTTGGCAGTGCTGGTATTTGAACTCACAACCTTCTGTTCTGTAGATCACAGGCTTAACATACTTCCACTAGAATTACTAAACTATTACTTCAGACCCTCACAAAATACCAAACTACATTTGATTTTAATTGAGAGAGCCTATTATTTAACACTGGTTGACAAATAAGTAGCCTGGGCACCTGGGAGCAAACATGTTACGTATCTGGGCTATAACAACCAAAGAAAGAATAAATTTTACTTACTGTTTAATTTAATCTCCCAAAACCCTTTTCTTGGTGGTATGAGACACCTAGATGTTTTTGGTGGGAACTAGGCTTATTAGTTATTTGCCACTATATGGACTATGTGGACACCTGACCATCACACCCATACAAAGTTCTTAACCAAACTGTTGCCACAAAGTTGGAAGCACAATTGTATAGAATATCTTCATATGCTGTAGCATTACAATTTCCCTTTACTAGAATTAAGGAGCTCAAGCATGAAAATTGTTCCACTATGAAAATTCCACTGTGCATAAAGCGAGGTCAATGAAGCCATGGTTAACCAAGGTTGGAGTGGAAGAACTCGGCACAGAGCCCTAACCTCAACCCCACTGAACACCTTTGGGATGAGCTGGAATGACGTTATGCCCCAGGCCTCCTCATCCAACATTAGTGCATGAGCACTAATACCCATAGCTCCAAAATCTAGTGGAAAGCCTTATCAGACAATTGGAAGCTGTTATAGTAGCAAAGGAGGAGCCTACTCTATATTAATGGACATGATTTTGGCCATTTTAAAATTTTTAGCCATATAGTGTAGACTGGATGGATGTTAGACAATATTTCCAAAATCAGGAACATGAATGGATGTCGAAACAGTGATAAAACAGAACAAAATAAAGTACAGTGTAGCCCAAAATCAGTTATTTAACTTTATATAGTCACATTTAACAACACCATTGAGTGAAAATGGAGATGCCATTCAGACTTTAACATTTTTATGTGAGACAAGTTAACACCACAGCTCGTAACTAAATTTATCTGGACTATGTCATACAGACTATGACTACTTAAAGTCACACCCAGAGATTCAAGATCTTGCTTATCTTCCATAGTCTGTATTAATGCACACAATTAGTTCAGTGTAGTTTAGTGCTAAATTATGTCAGTTGCCAGTTTTAACCTAATTAATTGAACAACTGGGCAAAGCATAACACAAGACTGGACTTCATGATTTGTCTATTCCTGGTCAGCCATTCTTACAAACAGCATCATCTCACACTTGCGAAAACAAATTCTTATAGATATTGCCAAAGGTTAATGTTATGTTGAAATTTTGCTTTTGCTTCACAAATAAAGCATTTAAGGAAGTCAACTTTTTATTGTTTTCTCATTTCTGCTGAAAGTACAATAATAATAATTTTGAATACTGCTTCATATCGCTTAGTTCTGCACCAAATGCTTTTGGGTAACCAGCTCTATTTTTCACTGGTTCATTCTTTTTTAATTTACTGTGACAGTTTAAACATATTTAGAGATACATTTGACATTTGGCCATGTTACATTGCCAGAAAGCACAAAACAATTAAGCTCACTCACCTGTGTCCAATCAGAATGGAATATTTATACTTTATTTGTTTTTAAAGTTGTTCACGGTTTTTTTGTTTTTGTTTTTGTTTTTTTTGTGGCAATTCCACAGCCATACACTGCAAAAGGTGTTTTTCTGTGTATAAGGTATCATGCTTTTTAAATATGTCTTTTTGCGATGGGGGATGGACTTGTCTCTTGGATTATGCTTTGGATTTATTCACCAATCTTGTGGTTTGTTCATGCCTGTTACTGTTTGCTTGTGGCCTGTTACTATTGCTATGTTTTATTTATTTATTTATTTTAAATAAATAAATAAATTCTGCACCTAAACTTCTAGAGTCTCATTGTTAAACTTTTATGAAGTTCTTTACAACCAAGTATCTTTTTTCTTTATCTATTTAATTTTGATTCATGCAATTTAGATCCTTTAAGAAAAGATTAGATCTTACAAATTCAAACTCAAAACCATAATGCCTGTTTTGTTTAATCTGGGCACCCAACACAGTCTGACACTAATTTAGTGAAATTAAACATTTAAACAAGATTTTGTTTAGTTTAATCCAGATTTTGACTAAATCATTTTCTTATTAAAGAGGATCTTTGAAGTAAAACACATTCCTGATAGCTATGACCCATTTTCCTCTCAGAAAGTTTTAATAAAGCTTCAGTATAACAATCACATGGTAGAGCTAAGGAAATCATCAGCCCACTATACTACCGAGAATCAGTTGTATCTTTTCAGCATAACTTATGTCCCTAATATACAGCATGTCTTGTACATTATATTACAAATTATTATCAGTTTGCTAGTTACTTATGCCATGATATGTGGTCATATATAAAGTGAAACAAACTTACTGGCTGTCACAATTTATAGAGACAGCCTACCACTAATTAATTTTTTAAAAATCTATAAACGTCGAGTATTTGTAGCTTGCACATGTCAGTGTCACAACAGCCCAGAACAGTGATCGTCCCAGCCACCAGAGGTAACTATCACCACAATTTTAATTCAGTGGCTCACATCCAGTTCACTTCTTGTTCCTGCTTTGTGTCTCAATTCGCGTTCTTCCGTACTTACACTTGCTATTTTGAGTGCATAAGTGCGTTCATACTGACAAGTATGGCATTATGCAGTGCAGTATGAGTACCTAGATGGTGTACTCAAAATGGTCAGAATGTTGAGGTTGTAATGCTGCACACTTCTCTCCCTCAATGGTTGCCATCTTGGCTATGTAGTGGAAGGGGAGGGACCGCCAGCCTATTTTCAGCTAACTGGAGGAAGGCATGTCGTCGACGCCAATTACCACCGCAGCCAGAACTCTAGTATGCCTCGGAGGGCACAGGAGGACCCCCTGCCGCAGCCGTCACCTTGGGATGAGCCAATGCCCATGGAGCCGGAGTGCCGCACGACAGCTAGGCCCTGCAATCCCTGGTTGGTGGGGTGCACTCTTCATACTGCCTCCCAACCACAGGCCCCCACCATCATGCTCTGGCTGAACAGCATTCCAGTGCCTGCGCTCCTGGATTCGGGGAGCGCCATCACCCTGGCTCATCCCTCGACTCTGACAAGGACCTCTCAACCCTGTGGAAGCTTGGCCATCACCTGTGTGCATGGGGATGTGAGAGGTCCCCGCTGCAGAGGTCCAGATAGGGGGCCAAAGAGGTGAGTGGCTGATAATGGTCAGTGTAATCCCCGACCTCCCTGTGCCTCTCCTTGTAGGTAGAGACTGGCCAGGGTTTCCCACCTCCATGGCTGCCCCCAAGTAGAGGAAGAGAAAGAAGAGCTCCAAAAGATTGCTGCACCAGCCACAGCATGCTCTGCCAGCTGCCCCGGGACCACATTCTTAACTGAATAAGAGACAGCAGCTGAAGAGGCCGAGGCTGAAGGTGAGCCCTCCCTACCCCCTAATCCTCTCTCTGCTTTATCCCAACAGGCCATAAAGGAAGGGAACTTCAGGAGAGAGCAAAAGGAGGATGACTGGCTGAAGCACTGCTGAGGCCAGGTGCTACACGTTGACAGGGAGAGCCTGCACTTCAACCAGGAGCTACCCCCAGCCTACTTTCTAGTGAAGAGGGGATTACTGTATGACCACTGCAATTGTCAGGGCACACCCTGTGACCTCCTCATCATCCCCAGGGCAAAGTTCGACTCCATGCACCTCGCCTGCAGCCACCTGGGACCCCAGAATACACTGGAGAAAATCCAGGACCAGTTCCACTGGCCAGGAATGGTGGCTGAGGTACACAACATTTGCCAGTGGTGCCACCCAGTGCCAGCAGACCTCCCCTCATCAGCCAGCCCTGGCTCCATTGATTCCCCTTCCCATCATCAGGGTCCCTTTTGAGCAGGTGGGCATGGATCTCATCAGGCTGCTGCCAAAGTCCACCCATGGCCACAAGTACATCCTGGTGATCATCGACTATGCTACACAATACCCAGAGGTCGTCCCCCTCCACAAGGCTACCTCGAAAAACATCACTCAAGAGCTGATGCTCCTGTTCAGCCAAGTCGGGATCCCCAAGGACCTGCTCATGGACCAAGGGACCCCCTTTGTCTCCAGACTCATGATGGACCTGTTGACCCATGATGGACATAATGGCTACTGCAGGTCAAAGATCTCAAAGCCTCAGTCTACCACCTTCAAACTGACGGTCTCATGAAAAGATTCAACCAGACCCTCAAATGGATGCTGAAAAGGGTGGTAGATGAAGATGGCTAGAACAGGGACCTACTCCTCCTCTATGTCCTCTTCACCCTGTTTGGAGACTCCCCAGGCCTCCACAGGGTTCATGCCCTTCGAGCTCCTTTTCAGCTGGTGAGCCAGAGGCCTACTGGACACTGTCAGAGATGCCTGGAAGGAGCAGCCATCCCCATTCTGCTCCATCATCAACTACATCCAGGAGATGCAAGAGCAGATTGAGAGGGTGGCCTCCATCATACAGGAGCACTTGTGGGCAGCCCAGATGGAAGAGCAAAGAGTCTACAACCAGCCAGCCCAGCCGTGAGAGTTCCAGCCCAGTGACCATGTGCTCCTGCTCCTCCCCAGCATGGGCTTCAAGTTCCTTGCTCACTGGCAATGCAAAGCCCTGACATGGTCCAGGAGCAAGTAGGTTCTGTGAACTACCACCTGCAGCAGCCAGGTAAGAGAGCCCTCAGCCAACTCTATCATATTAATCTGTTGAAACACTGGATTGAACCCGTACCCATGCTCTCAGCCTTCTCTGTCTCCCCCGCAGGTCCCACCAGGCTATAGCAGGTCTACAAAGGCGAGGATTTAACACCTGCCCAGCTACAAGAGCTGAGGGAACTGGAGGATCAGTTTAGGGATGTGTTCTCTGTGGAACCTGGGCAGACTCACCTCCTGCAGCATGACATCAAAACCCCTTCAGGAATAGTCATCCAACAGTGGCCCAACCAAGTCCCAGAAGCCTGCCGCCAAGCTATAGAGGCAGGAGTAGCCCGGATGCTTCAGGAGGGCATCTCAGGGAATCCACCAGCCCTTGGTCTAGCCCCATTGTCATCATACCCAAGCCCGATGGAAGCCTCCGGCTCTGTAATGACTTCCGGAGGCTGGACGAGGTGTCGGAGTTTGACAGCTACCCCCCTGCCACGAGTGAATGACCTCATAGAGTGCCTAGGGAGGGCCACACTTGATCTAACAAAAGGGTACTGGCAGGTGGCCCTCTCCAGGGAGGCGCAGCCCAAGACGGCCTTAAGCACCCAGTCTGGACATTGGCAATACCGGGTTCATCCCCTCGGGCTCCATGCGGCACCGGCAACTTTCCAGAGGTTAATGAGCATTGTCCTAAGGCCTCATCGTCCCTATGCTGTGGCCTATCTGGACGACGTGGTCATCCACTCCACCAGCTGGCAAGATCACCTTCACTACCTTAGCGAAGTGCTGAGTGGACTCTGCAACGCGGAAATGATGGAAAATCCCAAGAAATCCCATGTGGGGCTGACCGAGGCACAGTACCCGGGGTACTGCATCGGCCAGGGGCTCCTGAAGCCCCAAGAAAAGAAAACTAAAGCCGTCCCCCTTTACCTCCAGCCTACCTTCAAGAAACAGGTACATGCCTTTTTGGGGCTGGCCAACTACTACTGGTGGTTTGTGCCTAACTTTGCCTATATAGCTTCCCCCTTCTCAGATCTTACCAGGAAGGGGGAGCCCGAAAAGATCCACTGAACATCTGCGGTTGAGGCAGCGTTCCAGGCCCTCAAAACTGCCCTCACCAGCTCCCCAGTCCTTAGGAACCCTAACTTCCAGTGCCCCTTCCTGGTACACATGGACGCATTGGAAATGGGCCTAGGAGCCATGCTGTCACAGGACTTCAAGGGAGAGGAGCACCCCATCATCTACATTAGCCAGAAGCTGACTCCTACCAAGCAAAGATATGTGGTGGTGGAGTGAGAAGCCCTCGCCATCAAATGGGCCATCGAGGAGCTCCATTATTATTTGACAGGCAGGCACTTCACCTTGATCACAGACCATGCCCCACTCCAATGGATGGCCAAGGAAAAAAGCATAAACAGTAAAGTAAGACGGCCTCTCCTGACAGCATGTGCTCTGGGCCCAGCTTTCTCTGACAAGCAGCTCGGAGCTGAGGAGGGGACAATGTAAAGACAGTGGGCTGGCAGCCATCTTCTTCCTATCTCCAGGTGCTCCTCACTGCATAGCAGCCGTGGTGCTGACAAGACAGTGCCCCACTGTCCGTGCTGAAAACAAGCAGCATCAGTTCAGCACCATGGGCAGAAGACAGCACCGCACACACAGGGAGGGGTGGCCAAATACAGCGCGGCTGGTAGCTACTAATTATGGCACGCACATTCACCCTCCAGGAGCTCGCGGTGGAATATATAAGGGCTGCACGTAGCAAAGCATGGGAGTATGCCCACCTGAACGCTCATGCCAATGTTCTGGGTTCTCTCCCTCTCTCAGATGCCAGTTCAGATGATGCTCTCACACAGTGGAAGGACGGGAAAGCTGCCTCCTCACAGTAAGGCAAGCCCATCACTCCTCACCTCCTGGTACTTTCCTCACCCACTCCTCCTCACTTGGATCACCACTTACATGCTGCAGGCTCACTGCACTAAAAGGAAGAAAATAAAACCCGCCCACTTTGCACTTAATGCCTGTTGTCAGTGTGTCTGTGTCCCTCCTTGCCACTAGGGCCCCTACACGAAATTCACACACTATGCAAGTAAGTACATAGTGTGCACAGTGTACTAAATGGAAGTGTACTAACGGAAGTTTGCGAATTGAGAAACATTGCTGGGCTTTAAAAGCACATGGTTTACAGTATGTCTTGGTGAGGGCTTGTCAATACACAAGACAGCACACTATTTGATAATGTCATTTAAATTTAGGATTAAGAAATTGTTTCATCTAGAGATATCTGAGGCACACATACAATTGTATTCAAAATTCTGGGCATACTTGGCCAGATTACATATTTTGTTGATTTTTTAAGTGTTCAGGAATTTTCACCCACTTTTCCTTGCAGAACGCGTCTAGTTCTGAGTTATTCTTGGGCCATCTTGAATACACAGCATGTTTAAGATCTACCCATGGATTTTCACAGATTTATTTGATGGTGTGAGGGCCATTCCAAAACCTTCAGCATTTCCTGAAGTAGTTCATGATGGATTTTGAACTACGTTTTGGATCATTGTTTTGTTGTAGAAGCCAGTCTCTTTTCAGCTTCAGTTTAGTGACTGACTGATACATTTGTTAGTGGAATCCATTCTTCCATCTACTTATGCAGTGTGTCCTGTGCCACTGGGTGCCACACAAGCAAATCATAATAGATCCACTCCCATGGTTGGCAAGGTGATCTTTTCTGCTCCTTTTTTTCTCCAAGCATACCTTTGGTGATTGTGACTAAAGGTCTGTTTTTCCTTCAGTTCCCTGCACTTCTTTCCAAAATGCATCTGTCTTAACTAGACATTGTTTTGCATATTTAAGACATTACCTTTTATGATGGTTGGTATTTGGTATGGTTGGTATTTGAAAACCTTTTGTTAAGTATATCGTTGGTTTTAATTAAATTTATTCCTGTTACAAGTAGATTTGAGAAAATAAAAAATCAAAGTACGGGTCAGGAAACTAAATTCGTACAAAGTTTCAAAATATTTATGGTCATTTAAAATTTCAGTCTAACCACAAAGCACACAAACTAAGAAGTAATCCCATGTAAGAAGTTTAGCTCATACGCCATGCTTTTACTATGATTTTTTAAAGAATTATATTTGGCAAATAATTTGCAAACCATATTAAGTATTTTGTTTACATCAAAACATTTCATCCCATTTGAGTTTCAAAATTAATTTCTAAATTCTAAATTAATTCTAACTAAGTTCTAAATTAATTCCTTATACATCATTCTGAAATCACCTATTATGGGGTTTAAGCTAAATTCTTTTAAAAGTGTCCTTTAGCAATTTTTTAAATTTTTATTTTTATTGGTTAATTTTTCATTTTCTTTGATTAATCTTCATTCATCTTTGTTAAAAACAACCACCTAAACAATGAAATGCCTTTCTTCTTTTGTATGTAGATATACAGTATAGGGTGAAAGCACGGTGAATGCCCAAATTTGATTTTTACATAGTGAAAGTAAATTTAGGACCTCACTGTTTTATTTTATGTAACAAACAATCCCAGCTGATTAAGTTAACATGACATACTAGTCATATTGCAGAATTTCTGAAAGTTTCAGCAGTCTATTGTTAAAAATAAAAAATAAATGGCAGCACTTTTAATATAGTACCATTTGCCCATTTTTGCATGTTACCAGTGGCCCTCTTTCTTTTGTACATATTTGGTTTGATTTCAATGAGAACAGTATTCAGCTAGCAGTCAACAGGTGGCAGGATTTACTTACTGTGCCTCACAGCCAATCAGCAGTGACCACTGCTAGACTTCCTAGGATGTTGTGGCAGCAGCCCGTTTGGCTGGCAAAGTGCTCTGCTGTTACCACTTTTCCTAGTTTTCAACAGAAGTTGGTCCAAAGGCCTAGTAAGTAACCACTTGCATGATAATTTAACTCATATTGCTACTAAAGACATTTTGTTTGTTTAATCAAATCAAAAGAAAATAAGCAAAATAATTTATAATTTTGTGCCAAAATGCCAGTTCTGAGATAGCCGTTCATATGTCTGTCCATTATGTGAACAATCATTTTTGGATCATTTTTATGGGTTTTATGAAGAAATACAAAAACTGAAGCCTAATAAATTATTTCTCCTACTATTAGTGTCCTTATACAATGGAAAAATGTAAAAACTGCACCTATTTTGTAATAATACACAGGAGTGCAGGGTTAAATATATAAGTCTGTCCATTACGTCAACACAAATGTGCAAATTGCCTTCTGACTGATATTCATGCCTCTGTTTTGTCAAAATTATAGTACTCCTCACATATTTTGTAAGAAATCAGATCATATTTATGAATGTTTAAAACAGTTAGAAAGCAGGACTGAGAATATTAGGCCTATTTTTTGTGTAATCTGCCAACAAAAATGGCCTAAAGGGCAAAATTTGTAAATAAAATGGTGTATTTTTTAAGAACTTTGACATACTGATAATACTAAAATATTTGATAAATTTTTACTTGTAAAAATACCAAAATTATTTAAAAAATGACGTTTTTCGACCAAAAATGCACTTTGTTTGTATTACCGAATATTATTTGAAATTGGTATTTCATGTATATAAATGTTATTTTCAGGTCACTGAAGCAGCTTAGTCACCATGTCTGATTCAGAAGATGGCATTCCTCTTGCATTATTGGCTAAGAAATTGAAGCTTCGAGAACAGTGTGATCCAATCAGTCAGAAAGCGAGATGTGGATAAGACTGAACTAAGTGAAGCTGAACTGGCCAAAAGTCTTGCAGAATCTCATCGTGTCAAAAATGGATTGAACAAAAGAAAGCTGAGCACCCAGATGACGTCAGAGAAAAATTGAGACTTGCAAAACAGAAATACCGGACCAACATGTCTGGTTACAAGCGGAGGTGGGTTCAACAGAAAGATGCCGCAGCCAAGTAAGTAAAATGAGCTGAAGACCGCATGGAAGAGAAAAAGGCAAAAACAAAAAGGGAACAGGAGCTGTTGTGAAACATGGTGCATCCATGGCAGTAGTCAAGCAAAATGAGCTCATCTGTACTCCTCTAGAGTTATTCCAGTTCTGTCAAGAAAATCTAGAAATACATGACCAGCAAAAGAAGGTACAGAGATACCAGCACAGGGTGATTAGAAGGAAATTCTTCTATGTACCTACAAGTATCATTGACAGGTCATCGCAAGCACCCTGCAAAGCGCTCAAGGGTATCTGCAGCTTGCATCAAGCCTTATCTTGCAACAAAAGCGGAAGGGTGCTTACCAGGAAAGCTGCTTGTTGTTGTTCATTGTGCCTAAATGGGAAATTCAATCTGTGTAGCAATTCCTCCATTGAGGACACCCCAAACAATGTTCAACTTATTAGGTCGGATGGAGCGTCAGAAGAACAACAGGATGATGACCAGCAAGAAAAGGATCCCCAAGAGGAACAGCTGATAGACAGTTTGATGGGGGATAATGTTGCAAAAAATGACAGTTGTCATAGCATCCTATGAAGAACTCACTCCATACTACCTGATGATTGCCAGTGGAACCGCTTTGGTCCTAGAGAAGGATACCACGGATTCGTATGGTAACACCTTTGCTGGAGGCCCTAAAGTTGTCAAAGGAAATTATCTTAAGCTCCTGCCTAAGAACAGCACAGTTTATTTTAAAAAAAGAGAAGAAAACTGCATGCATTCACATGGGTTGCATAAGGGGCATATGCCCAGAACTGAAAAGGGAAGAGCATAAATTTCATGGCAATAAAATTAATGTCTATGAAGTGTCATCTGATATCCATGAAATTTTGCTGTGTTTGGTGACATTTTGAATGCAGTGACCAGACAGTATCAAATATGATAAAATACACTTATCTCCTAGGATTATGAAACTGTTTTATGCAAATTTAAATCATTTTAAGTGAATATGGACACAAATTTCAGTTTATCTTCCTGTAAACTTTGCTCGATTGATATACTAAACCTTCTGTATTTGATCTGAATTTATACACTAAATATTTGTCTTGATTTATACATTGTGCATATTTCTGAAATCTACAGAACAACAGCTTTCATTTGATATACTTGTGTCTACTGTAATTTTCATTTTTAAGTCCTCGGGGGCCAAATTTTGGGGCATTCACCATGCTTTCACTCTATAATGTTTGTGGTTAAACAAACTCTTACAATATGGGCGCCGTTGCTTAACTATCAGCAGCTGCATTCAAGTTGCTTGAAGCCAAAGTTTCACCATTCGAGACATTGTACACATCTGCAAAAGACCAAAGTATTAGTGTCAATGCTATTCACAAATCACGACAATGTTCGCATGCTTGGTGAATGATAAAGCTCACACATAAAGACAAAATGTAAATGTACTGATAGTGCTAAAAGTAAGAGTTAAATTGCAAAAGTGAAAGCAATTACCCTAAAGTGGAATTAAGTGCAATCAAAAATGTGGATGAAAAATAAGTCGTCATTAATGTTTATGTACAATCAAAAGGATAATATTAAGGAGATTATTTAAAAAAACACCTACAGCATTTTAATTGAATGGTGGTGAGGACAGGGAACATGTTTTTTTTCCATAATTGATCTGAATATGAATCAAATGATTTCTGATCAATTGAAAAAGTGTGATCCAATCAGGAAAGTAGGCAGTATTTTTGGCCAGCATTAGTGAGCTACAGAGATAAAGACTGTCCCAATTGGAAGCTGCCAATTGATGTGTGATATCTTAGACAAATTAGATAGCTACTTATAGTTATCTTTCTAACTTATAATTAGCTTTAATTAGGCAGCTAGCTTTTATTCAGTAAACAGTACTGTGGTTGTGTTTTTAATGTGCTAAAAAATGATCTATGAAGACTTGATGATGACTGTGATGCTTCCTTTTCAGATTAAAATGCTGCCCAGTAAGCATTGTATAAAACAGATAATTGTATAAAATAGACCCATATATGGCTATATTTCAGTCTATAGTCCTATTTCAGCAGTGCGCCCCCTCATGTCAGTTAAACTTCAAACTGATCAATGGAGCAAAAAAAAAAAATAAGTCTTTGGCCATCACCTGTCTCATTTACACTGTTGTACATTTAGGCATTAATTTTCTTGATCATGTGCATAGAATGGGTTTTATGCTATGAATACAAGGAAACACATTCAATTTGCTGTCCATGGTAAACAAACTTACAAATCTGGTATACAGAGAGCCGATTTTAAAAAATCATGGAACATTATTAAGTTTTTAATTTGTAAAATGTAATTTCAGGGTTTTTAATTGTCTGCCTACACTGTAATTTTAATTCACAGTCAGCACTGTGTTACAGTGCTGGGTTGGATTTGGAAGGAAATTATTACAAGTTGGTACTCATATGCCCAGTCCCAGTTTTAGGGATGAATGATGTCCAACTACTCAGTGACAAATGAGAATTAGAAGCCTGCAGGGGAAGAGAGATTGGAAATATTTTTGTCTAATATGTAGGAAAGCTAGTGAATGATAGTCATCCAATTTATTATGGAATTTATATCACTACCCATTTGGGACGTTGTTTAGATAGAGAACTCAGAGCATAGTGATTATAGCTAGTAATTAACAAGAATGGTTTTTGACCATAGCACATATGTCAGGAACATTTTTTTGGCTGCATCGAGTTTTTTTCAATAAAATGAAAAATGACATGGTCTTCTTGATAAAAAAAAAAAAAGGGATAAATTCTAAGTGCAGTTTAATTATCTCTCAGTTCAGTTACATACATCTCCACCGTAACCTCTTAATGAAAGGAAGTCCACTTGAGGATGATAGTCCATCACCTGTGCTCTGTAATTTATACATATCAGTCACTGACTTGTAACAGATCATTTTCGTCTAAGTAAGAGTGATTTTTTTAAAGAATATACAAGCATACAGTGGCAAGAAAAAGTAAGTGAACCCTTTGGAATTACCTTCATTTATGTATAAATGTAATTTAAAATATGGTCTGATCTTCATTTGAGTTACAATAATGAACAAACACAATCTGTTTTAACTAATAACACACAAATTATTGCTTTGTTCCTGTCCATATTGAATACATCTTTCAAACATTCACAGTATGTTGGCAAAAGTATGTGAACCCCTAGAATAATGACTTCAACAAAAGCTAATTGGAGTGAGGAGTTAGCAAACCTGGAGTCCAATCAAAGAAATGAGTTTGGAGATGTGGGTTAGAGACTTTGACACCCAAAAATAGAACTGCATTTTTTCACATGTGGCATGAAAATGTTTTTTGTCTTGCCCTTCATGTAGTGGCCTAATAAACAACAGAAAATTTGATAGCTAAATATAAGTATTATAAAATTATTATATAAATATAATAGCCAATTTAGCATTTACTAATGGTGATTTGAGGTACGTATTACAATAAGTATTTGTATTTGAGGCAGTATTCTGGAACCTGCACATGAGCAACTTCAAAAATGATAAGCAGAATGCCCAGATAAAAGGCACCACTGGCTATGATTGGCTCTTTCATGTGAAGCCCCTCAGGAAGCAACAGTAACATGTAGGGCATACTACCAGCCTCACCAGAACCTGGCCATCGATGAAAGAATGATAGCCACAAGGTCTAGAATTGTGGACTTTGGGAGTGATAAAGCCATAAGTTCAGAGTGTCTGAGCCTGTGGAGGCTGCAGCTGTAAGAGAAGTGTCACAGGTGGCAGAGAAGAGGCCATGCTATCCAGTAACAATTGTGGACACCTCAGTCTTTGCCAAGAGAGACAAAGCCTCAGCTGGGAGAAAACACTGTGTACCCTGCCTTCAATGGAAGAAGTATGGCAAGACTACTCACAAGTACAGGTCTGGCAATGTGTCCCTATGTATTATAGTGGACTGTCTTTGTTTCACTGAGTAGTGATGCCCACTGTACTCTGTCTTGAATTTTTTTATTCAGTTTTTCTTTGAACTTTTGTTCAGGTTTTGCATTTACTAGTTATATTTTGCACTTTCATACTTGTTGTAAATAGTTACTAAAATCCAACCCCACATCCATATCGTAGGAGGTGGAAACAGCACCTTCTGCATGCCTATATTACATGAGACAGTGCTAACACGGCTCTGGTGCTAATTTCACTAAAGCTTAAATGAGATGAGTAAGTTTTAGACTTTTTATTTGTGTAATTGCACAGTTTGTAACTGAGACTTTCATCCTATTGTCATTTGTTATTTAAATTTGTGCCATTTGAACACATTGTCTCTGACATTTGTTGGTGGTTTGTAGCATTTGGATGTGTTCCTTTGTGCCATTTTTAGGAATGCTTGCTATTTGTAGAAATTGTCTGCTATTTTTTTAGATCTTGTACCATTTCTCGAGGCATTATGCCAATGGGAGAGGTTTGGTGCCATTTGGAGACATTTTTACCTGTGTTTGGATAACCTTACACAGAATTTTAGTGGTTGAAGATAGCATCTTCACATTTGAGCACTTGGGGTATCTCAGAGAGCAGGAATGGGATTGATATCACCATTTAGTATGAAGACATAAATGTTTATATGAAAAAAACCAACCTTTTTTTTTTCTTTTTGCAAAATTTTTGCCCCTAGTAAGCTAGGTAAAAGCATAAATTCTTATGTAAAACTGCAGATTCTTAAAGCCCTGAGTGTCAACTTTCATATGAGCCATTAACCACTACTGTCATACTGTGATATGACAAATAAATTCAATGCTGAACATGGGTACCCCCAAAACGGGTGGAAATTCCATCTTTTGGCCTCTGGTAAAAAGGGTTAGGGTAACAGCTGAAGGCTTGAAGAAATCATTGGAATTGGCTAATATCTATGTTCATGAGTCTACCATACGCAAAACATTGAACAGGCAGGGTGTCCATGGCAGGACAGCACGGAGGAAGCCGCTGCTCTCCAAAAAAACACTGCTGCATGCCTGAAGTTTGCCAAAGAGCACTTTAACACTCCACAGTGCTACTGGGAAAATATTCTGAAACAAAGATTGAATTATTCCGGAAGAACACACAGCACTATGTATGGCATAAATAGGACACATGAAAACATCATCCCAACGGTGAAGTACGGTGAATGGAGCATCATGATTTGAGGCTGCTTTGCTGCCTCAGGGCCTGGGCAGCTTGCTATCATCGAGCGGAAAATGAATTTCCACGTTTATCGAGGTATCCTACAAGATAATATCAGGGTGGCTGTCTGCCAGCTGAAGCTCAGTGGAAGTTGGGTGATGCAGCAGGACAATGACCATAAACATCAAAGTAAATCTATGACAGAATGGAAAGGGGGAAAAAAAGGAAAATCTGCTTTTTGGAGTAGCCCACTCAATGTGCAGACCTTAACCTAGTAGAGAGCTGTTCACACCAGACATCCTAAGGATATGGCTGAGCTCAAGCAGTTCTGTAAGGAAGAATGGTCCAAAATTCATCCTGAACGTTGTGGAGCTCTGATCTGCAGCTACCAGTAGTGCTTGTTTGAGGTTATTGCTGCCAACAGAGGTTCAACCAGTTATTAAATCCAAGGATTCACTTTTTCCACCAGCACTGTGAATATTGAATGGGTGTGTTCAATAAAGATGTGAAAAATTATAATTGTTTGTGCGTTATTAGTTAAAACAGATTGTTCATTATTGTAACTTAGATGAACATCAGATCATATTTTCAGATAAATTTATACATAAATGCAGGTAATTCCAAAGGGTTCACTTACTTTCCTTGCCACTGTATGTAGCATAAACTATATTTACCCTGGTGGGGTTAGAGCTTAAGTTCCTCAGTGACAGCTTTCCTGCCAATTCTTCTCGGACCTGCAACCACAATACAGGCGATATCAAATCATTATTTATGTGGGTTTAAAAAGAACTCTAAGTGATCGGTTATAGAAGGCACTTCATTCTAAATTCTGAAAGTTGCTTTTTGAGAAAATTCTGAAATACTAGAGAAGAGTTGTGCGAAGATCATCAAGCACATGTACCTTGCTATCCAGTAATGTCCCAAACAGCAAAATGAAGAAATCCTTTAAAGAGACAATTTAGATATTTATACCATTTACTTTTTTACATATTAAGTATAAGTTCTGGTATTATCTAAAATGTATAAAATTATAAGACAGTTTGTATATTAATATTAATTTAAGTCTGTGCAATTAGAATTACAGAGAAAATTAGCTTAACTTGACTTTAGTACCTGCAGTGAATTAAGGAATGCGAACGCCACATGAATCCCAAAGTTTGA
>JAOTRR010000010.1:23166689-23177052 GCA_028570945.1 Gogo arcuatus | reverse complement strand
ATAAAACAGCAGGTGTATGGGTGTACCTAATAAAGTGGCCGGTGAGTGTATATAACGCTTTTAACATATTGTGACAAAGCAGCTACAAATAATAATAAGCATGGATGCTAATTAATGCAACGCAAAATGGATAGTTAAAAGTGAGCTAAAGAGAAAATGGTTCAGGCCAAACAGTTACGCAAGCTCTCACCTGAATAAAACCTGATTGGATTGATGCCATGACTCAGAAGCGTCCTTATTACTACATAGAGTGGGGTCCAAATGTCAGAGAGCACTAGTGAAAATGCTTCTGTTTGGCTTTCTTTTTCAATTTAGCACAAATGTTTTCATTGCAAATGGTATTATCAGCAATAAAAAAATAAGTAGAAAAGTAGAATCCTAGAAATATTTACATGAATTTCTGAGATGCTTAGTATTTGTTTCGTCCCCTTTTTTGCTTTAATGATATTGTGCACTCAAGCTGGCATGGACTCCACACATTTGTGCAAAACCTTATGATCCAATTTAGATCAAATGCATTGGAGTATCGTCTGAATACGTGCATCAATGGAAGGGATAAGACTGATGGAAAATCTGACCTTTTGTATGAAGGACCTAGAAATTATGCAACATGTTGAACACTGAATCGTTAAGATGTTGCACGTCTCCTGAATTATCTACAGCAGCTCAGCTTCTAAGATTCAGTTTAACTTAATTTCCCTGGATCATATTCTGTCTTAACTTTTATCTAATATTCACTACAGTATTAAAGCTGCTTGAGCCAAATTTCAGATGTATGTCCGGTCTTATTCCCTTTTCACTAACCTTGTAAAATTACAGAACAGAAGGGGTTAATTTGCTGCAGTTTAGCCTGATGGTTATAATTAACTTCCTGATATTCTCATGACAAAATTTTCCATTGGAATATTTTCTATCATGAATCATGAATATCATTGTTGATTAAAACCTCAAGACTCCAAATCCTCCTCATTTATCATGGTTTATTGTCCCAAAAATTCTGTCACGTCCTAATGTCAAGTTCGTTAAATGTTTACTAGTGTTGGATTAATGGGGAGCAAAGAATCACAATACAGCACGCACAGAAACATTTTAATGATATTATTTTAGTCGTTAACTCAACAGAGCTGTGGTTTTATGCAAAAATTATATAACCTGGCTTTTGGAAATAAAAAAAATTGTGACATCAGTGCATTAGTAAAGCCAACGCTGCATTCCAAAAGTACAGAAATCCCAGTGAGCTCAATAACAGGATTATAATAATTATTTCAGTGCTGAGTGTTTTCACCCTGGAATGTTTATCCATTATTACTTACTGACACATATTCAGTCCAAAGTCCAACATTTTGTTGCTATTCTTTTACTCATTTTAGCATGATGCTAATAAGTACTACATTTAATTAGACTTTATTTTATGGGCTAACATAACTTCCTGATAAAACTTACTCAGAATGATACCTGGCTATGAATTTCTTTTTTCTACAGGAAAAAAAATTGTAATGTTGCTACAGAATGAATTAGGTACCAAACATTTTAAAAATAAGCAACAATTTTAAATTTCACTGAGCCTGAAAACGAGGCTAGTTCCCAGTCAGTTTGATGCTATAATGCTAGTTTGTGGTTATCCTGTTTACTACAAGGCTAGTTTGAATGAGGTGATGTCACACCTAATTTTCACGAGTGTTTTCAATAGCAGTGTGTTTAATGTGTTTCAGAATGCTGGACTAACATAAAACTGTGACTATAAAACATGTCATTTTACACTTGAATGGGTTTACAGCTGCTGAAACCCTTAGCTTAATAACTACTCTAGCAGAGCAGCCTCAACAAATTGACGTGCCTTATGTAAATAAATTTTAAAAAATGAGGCTTTAATCCAAATTTGCTGAGGTAAGGCAAAAATTCCTGTCTGATCTGTCTGCACCGCACACAGACTGAAAACAGCAAGAGTACCAAAGCAGACACCACTTTATTTTAGTTCATTATGGCTATTTTGGTCCTCAGCCATGTGTAAACAGAACGTTCTGACTCACATCACGCTCTCACAAAAGTCAAATCAAAATATTTATTTCAAATATCTGCCTAATGTCTTTTCTCTATCGTGCAGTGAATAAAACCATTAATAAAACCATCATAAGATCCTAAATACTTATCGTTTAAATCATTCTGAGGTCTTTCTTCCTTTTTCTGACATTTTTTTCTGGAAACAAATATATACAAGTGCATTTTATGAACTATTAACTAAAGTAAACTCTTCTTGTATTAAACCCGTTTATAGATGCCACAGTCCCTTTTTTAATGGTAGCTTAGCACTAGCCAATGTGGTTTTGTGCATAGCATCTGTAAAGAACTTTACTATATCATTAGTTCCTGTTTTAGCCTGTTTACTATAATGGTAAATCAGATTTAGCCAGTTTTATATAATGTTAGTTTTTACTGATAAGCAGTGTTACCCTGTTTTTGGTGTTAGTTCTTGTGTTAGCATGTTATTTTTAATGCTAGCCAAGTTGGTGTACTATTTTGTGGCTAGCAAGTTTACTATAATGCTAGTCTCAGCTTTAAGGCTAGAAGTATAGTTAGCTGAAAGTTTACTTGATTAGCCATGTTTTATCACTCTGTCTAACTCTAATTCTAACTCTGCAAGACAGTTATCAACTTAGCTAATTTGCTAGCTACTCTTTAGTTAGCAACCTGATAGGAATTGAAAGAAACAGTGTGTAAAGATCTGAGGTAAAATCTGAGGAAATCACTTCAGATACATTGTTTTTACTGCAAAGGTCAAGTGTGCAAGTGAATCCCCCCTGTTAAATAGTTAAATTGGATTATTAAATGAGTTTGCTAATGATTTAAGTATGCTATAGCATTTACACATATGTTAAAAATCAATCATCTGTCTTGTTGGGTTCAGGTCTGGAAGCGTTCAGCATCACTGGAATGAGATTTATTACTTTGTGGATCATCTGGCTCATAAATTCATCAGGTGAGATTTTTCACTTTGTCAGGTTTTAAAATGTAAACCAGACATGAATTCTTTTCTGACAGACCTTGTCACGAACACTTACATTTTCAGCACGGTTCGTTTACAGGCAGACATTTAATGATTGCACATCATTGAGTCATGTTAGCTCATATTAGTTAGCACTGAAGATTAACATTCATGAATATGACTTAAAAATCCTCTCAGAATTTCCTTTGGGTTAGCTTATGTTAACTAGATGCACTCTCAGAAAATAAAGTACTTTATTGTACCTTTAGGGGTACAATGGCTTGTTACTGGGGCAGTACCTTCTAAGGTACTTATTTGTACCCTTTATATAGTGGTTTGGAACATATATGTACCTTTTTGGCCCTAAAAAGGTACACATAGTTACCTTGAGGTCCAATAATGAGCCCTAGAGGGTACATTAGTGTAGATTGTACCTTGGGGACAGAAATGGACTCCTACTGTACCCTTATTTCTGACAGTGTTGCTAATGTTAGCAGTGAAGAGTGTAAATGTTTATGAATATGGATATGAACTCCTCCTTGAAATGAAATGAAATGTCAAAGTAGCTTATACTAGCTAAACAGAAAATCAGTGAAAACATATATACGCACATATATGAAGACCAATAACTTCCATTAGCCTGTCTATCATAATGCCAATCCCTGTGTTAGTCTGTTTTCTACAATTCTAATTAATTCAAGGCTCAGTGTCAGTTAAATATAATTTTACATGTGTTAGTGTGTTTAATATAATGTTAATTCAGGGTTAGTCTGGTTAATGTAATGCTAATTCAGGGTTAGATCATTTAATATAATTTTAATTCAGGGTTAGCCTGTTTAATATAATGCTAGTTCATGTTTGAGCCTATTTATCTTAATCTTAGTTTATGTGTTAACCCATTGGCATGTCTTAAAAGTGAATCCATCCTTTTCTGGTGACACTGGATAGTGGGATTATAAACCATTACACTGTACAGGCATAGAAGAGTAAAGACATACACGATTAAGTGTGTTGAAAGGATGTTCAGTATAAGCACATTGTGAAAGAGAGTCCTGGGATGAGCACAGGACAAGCTTTATGATTACAGGAGCAGCTCTTAGATAATAATCTACAGTATTCAGGTGAGTCTTGGACATTTTCAGTTTTAAGGAAGTGCAAATCTTTAGTGTGTCCATGTGGGACCATCTAAGGGGAGATGTTGAGTCACAAACACATAAAGCTCTACTCAGAAGTAGGGTATCAGGACAAACCAGGCAGGTCTGGAGGGCGCAAGTAGAAGTCTGTCATGATCTGGCACTGGCATCACATCATCACTGTATCACGTGTTTTCCTCACTGCTGCTCGAATTCCGCCCTGACCACACGCTTTAACCATTGTTACCACATTTTCCGTCATTAGCAGCATCTTTACTCGGTATAAAAGTAACTGCGTCCCTAATTCTAGTATTTGATAGGAGAATTGTTATTCAATTTCATTCTAATAAGTAACAGCTGACAAGCAGAGTAAAATGAACATCTGGTTTGTTGTTTTTATTTGTCTATTTATCCCACGTTCTGTTACGTATAAGCTTCCCTCTATTTAATTCAGCTTAATTCTATCAGCACAGTTAAATGTATTATACTCTAGAGCACCAAAAATACAGTTTAAACATTTGACTTGAACATATTTAGTAGTGATAGTGATCAAGAAAAACACGAAGAAGAAGAAGGAGGTGTTGTAAGAGTAAAAATTGCAGTAACTATAAGGGTGAAAAGCAGACACAGATTTAACGCCGATATTCTGTCTTTCTGACTTCCTGTCTCTCTCTTTATTTTTCAGTCCTAAGCTCCGGATGTCCTTCATCGTTTTTTCGACAGAGGGAAGAACCCTGATGAAGCTCACAGAAGACAGGTGAGCTTAGAAAACAAGAGGTTCAGGTCAACCTGGCCTCACAAACTACCAGAATGTTCTTTATCTCCTCCTCTGTTCTGTTCAGACCAGAGTGACCTGTTTATATATTTTAAAATGGGTCTTCTGAGGATCACTTATATACTGTGTGTGTGTTAGGGATCAGATACGAGCAGGACTGGAGGAACTACAGAGAGTTTTACCAGGTGGAGACACTTTCATGCACAAAGGCTTTGAGCGGGTGAGAAAGTCTCCTCTCTGTCTACCTCTGTTTCCCCCGATCCGTATCTTTGTCCCAATAAAAAGCTTTTTTTTTTTTTGCTCTTTCACAGGCCAGTGAGCAGATCTACTATGCGAGTGGTGATGGTGAGTGGTGATGATACAAAGAAAAAAAATCCACATTAAAAATACATTTTTAAATCTTAACACTCAGTCATGTTTATGCTTAAATTATTGGGGGATGGACGAATGAAAGGAAGTAAAAGAGGAAGGAAAAGCAAGGAATAATCCAACATCCTTCCAGTGTATTTCAGTGATAAGGTTCAAACTTTAATCTTAAATATTTTTATGAATATAAAGTTATACAAACTGTGCTCTCTCTCTCTCTCTCTCTTCACATTTTTTGGCCCCTAAATAGGGCGCAATGTTGATCTTTTTCAATATGGCCCATGGAAGCTAGCTTAGCAGTCAATGCTAAATGTAATTAAAATGTCATTTTAGAGTATATAACAGTGTTTTATTAATTATTTATCAACACAGCTGAGAGAAATGTTCTGATATTTCTGATGGTTTTGTCTTGCTTCCATTGTCATAGTGCCTTTATATTGTTTGTACAGTATATAAAAGACCCAAGGTATATGCTAATTAGCTAAATCTAACCTCCATATTTCTCTCAACTTTTCCCACATGAATGGTGAGCATGTTGTATGTTCATATTTCCAAGAGTTATTATTACACTACTGTAATAGTTAATAATTGTTAATAATTTGTTCATGGTATATCATGGTTTCGAGATATTATTACCGCCATAGTGTTTATACTCAAATACAGTACGCGTCCTGAAACATGTGCACTGCACTTAGAACAGAAGTTAGTCTTTACCGGTGTTCTGTTTGCAGGTTATCGAATAGCGAGTGTTATCATCGCTCTGACAGACGGAGAGTTACGTGAGACTCAGTTTGATTTGGCGGCAAGAGAGGTGAGCTACTGGCACTGTAGTTTTCTCAAGAGAAAAATATCTCATTTCATTTATTATAGACAATGGCACTTTATCTATTCTGAAAAACAAATCAGGCAGAAAATGTATTAGCTTCAGTATGTATAGGTCACATAAACACTTCACCATCACCATCACTGTGGACATGTCCCAACCACACACTCTATTCACTACAAAGGCCTCAGTTTGTCTTCATTTTGTCTTCATTTTATGTTAATATGGTATTGTGTATAACAGGCAGGACGCTCGCGTCAGCTCGGAGCGACAGTGTACTGTGTAGGAGTGAAGGACTTTAATGAAACTCAGGTGAGATATTCAAATTAGATTCAACTCAGTTTCACTTAGCTGAATCAACTTTATTTATCACTAAGTTTGTCTTAGAAAGAGGAGTCAGCCTTTTTGGGACTGCGCCCCAAACGTGTCTGAAGGAATTTCATTAGAATTTTAAAACCCAACCTTATTTTTTTGGGACACAGGCATTTCTGGGAGACATGTTTTGAATTTGAAGCTTCATATACGGTTGTAAGATACCACTCTGAAACTCAGACAGAGTCGGTAATATGAGGGAGTCTAACTGATTGAACTGATTATATGACACTCCCTCACACACACACAGAATGGCAGTAATACACAGAGTATTTACACACATGTAAATCAGGTACACTCAGTGCTACATATTTAATGTTAACTAAAACATACTTTTGTTTTTGTTCATCATAGCTGGCTACAATCGCTGGGAGTGAAGACCATGTTTTTCCTGTGAATGACGGGTTTGAGGCCCTGCAAGACATCATCGACTCAGTAAGAGGCCAAATGACTTTTCCAGTCCAGAACATGAGAAGTGACCCCCTGCTCACGTCCCCACAGAGAAGCCATTGTAGTATTTATATCATGCAGTGTCTAAGCCTAGTGAATACCTTTATTGCACTAGTACTAGTTATCTACTAATTCTTCATCCACAGTTTACTTTTCATCAGCAATTACCATCATAATTTAGCAACATAAACCAAGCTATCCACTGTATTAATGTTATTTATGCTAACTAGTAATCTGTGCTAACTCTAACATTTCCTTTCCAGCAGTAGCCATCTGATATTAAAGTAGGTAGCCATGTTCTCAAGCAAGCTAGCTAACATTAGCCTGTTATACTGTATAATTAAAACCAGTAACCAAGCATCAATTCATCTAACTAATGTTAGCCGATGCTTTTCCTGTACTGAAGTTCACCAGCATGCTGGCTAACATTAGGTCATTTTTTTCATGTGATAGTAACTAATCTGCTCTTGTTGACACAGGAGCGCATGCCAGTTGGCACAAAACACATTGATTCCTACTCAAAAACAAGCATACAGAAAAACACACAGTATACAGAACCAAAAAGAAGAGACACAAAGTACAAACCTCAAGGGAACTAGATGAAACACAGGTAGAACTACTTTATTTTTTTTTAAAAATTACATAACATGAAGCAACCACTGAAATCATAAACTGAAGGAAACAAGCAACAGGTGAATACAGTCAGGAAAGAATTCAATAAATAGAAATTAATTTAACAAAGACAGGAAGCTGTGACTATATATGGAAAGTGGAAAACAAAAAGGGACAGGTGCACAGTATGGCATGCCATAGAGGTCAGAATCAAGGTGACCATGAAGGTGAATGTTTGGGAAGGGGAGTTGGACAGAGCTGAAATTTTGATTGGACACAGTATTGGTCAAACTGGAAGATGCTGCTTTTGCTTTAGGGATCATCTTATGATCATGTTTCTAATGTTTAAAAGATGTATTCTATGTTTTAACACTCAAATGTGTTTACAAATAATTAGAGTTGTAACGATACACGCCGGTCACTGTTCAGTTCGAGTCACAGTACTGGCTTCATAATTTCAACTCGATTTGACACATAATATTTTGAAAAAAAAATTGAATGAGGAAAAATTAAGACTGAAAAGATTCCTTTTTTTCTGAATCATAAACAATGCAAAACAATGTGCATTTTGTCTGTATAAAGCTAAAAATATATTTAAAAAACTGCTGTAAACAGAAGTTTAATATTATAACCAAAATATGCTACAGGTTCACCATATCTTAAAAATAAATTAATAAATGTATAAATACTCCCCAAAAAATTTGATTGAATAAACAAAGTGTCTGATATTGGAATTTCTGACTTTCTGGGAATGAACTGAAACATAAAGAGCTCTGTAGCAGAAATAGAGCTCCAAAGTCAGCTAAAATGACCAATTTCCATGGCCTTTGGTGTTGTTTGAAAGCTACTGAAGAGCTCTTTTTTAACTGCTATAATGTGGTTGTGTAACCCTATAATGTATAATGCTTGTTGGTCACTGCAATCCAGCTGTCCACAAAAAACATGATCATGTGACCAGCATGCTCCCTGTACTGTATATTTTAACTCTATGGGTTGTGCAGATTGGTACCTCTGGTGTTCAAACAGTGCAACAGCATTAGATGCACAATTAATAAAATGCTGATTTCTACGATGTAATTCGCACATTTCCATGATACACATTGTCACATTTTTACATCATGTCACGATGTATCGTTACACCCCTACAAACAGTCAACACCAGTAGTCCATTTAAGCAACTCACATCAATTTTTAAATTTCAGGCTCCTATCAATATTTCTGAATCTCCTCTCTTTCAGATCCTGAAGAGATCATGCATAGAAATATTATCTGTTGAACCTTCAACTATATGTGCTGGAGGTGAGCGAAGATGAGCACAGTATAAACTTATGTATGAAATCTGAATAATATTTGTAGAATAAGCATATTCATATATTATTATGCAGCAGCACTGAGTTTTATTTACTGGAATTATTTATCATTTAGCCTCATAATCCTGCTTCCCTATACCCGTGTTTCATTTAGAAGACATCTGCTTAAGTAGACTGAACTTTTGGGCAGCATTTTTAGGCAGCATGACATAGAGGTCTTCTAAGGTTCCTTACTTTGGCTGCGTTTATCCTTTCCAACAGAGGAAATCCCATAATTCTGTTCACCTTAACAAGCCAGCTGAATATTTTACAGCTTAATATTGCAATTTGTTTTTCCAAGCTTTCACAGAACTTTCATCCAGCAAACAGAATTATGAGGTAAAAGAATAAAAAAAAAAAGATACTGCCTTCAAATTTTCTTGAAATAAGGAACCTTAGGAAATTAGCTGTCCTTATGCTCCTTCCAATAGGACACAGACTTTACATCCAGAGTGTAAAACCACAGTCTACCTAGACATCTGTCTCCTGAATAAAATGCAAGTTACTTCTGAAATGACTCCTTACTCCCTGTTCCTTACACTGAAGAATCAGGAGAACTGTACAGGGCATGAATATAGACCAAAGCTGATATGATTAAAGAGATACTGACCAGCATTTGACATACATCACTGTCTTTGTCACTGATTTCTCTGTTGGTCATGCTGTATTGCAGAATCCTTTCAGGTGGTGGTGAGGGGGAACGGTTTCCTCCATGCGGGAGATGAGAGACGAGTGTTGTGCAGTTTCCGCATCAATGACACCTTCACCGTCAGTAAGTGCTCTTCTAATAAAGGAACTAATAATAGTAATAATGTATAGGCTACTAAACCTTACATTACTATAAATGCAGTTAAAATTCAGCTGAAAATCTAGCTCTGAAGATTAACCACAAGGTAATATACGATACATACATATGAGTGTAAGAATCTAAGAACTGTAATCAGAGTCCATATTAACAGTCAGAACATAGGCATGTAGGTTTAATACAGGACAACCAATAATCATAAATGAGGGAGACCTGATAGGGTCAAAACCAGAAAGTACAATGAAACATAAAACACAGAACTTGGAAAACTGAAAGCCTCTGACTTAAAGTAACTAAACACATTATAAGACTTTGCTACACACAATGACTATTCAAGAATTAACACAATACAGGTGAACACAATCAGGTAACAAACCAATGACAGGACAGGGAGGAGACAGGACTATAACAGAAACCAAAACAAACAAACCACGAGCACATGGTGTTTTTCACCATGGGAGCTGTAATGCAAGGGAGCAAATGGTGACACACAGGAAGACAAGCAGGGAATTTGTCCCAGGTCTAGGCGGGGTGCACAGTCCAGGAGATCCATTAGCAAGTGGAATAGGCTTTCAAAATGTGCGTGTCAAAAGTTTGGACACACCAACTCATTCATAGGTTTTTCTGTATTTTGACTATTTGAAGACATCAAAACTATGAAATAACATAGGGAACATATATGGAATTATGTGGTA
>JAOTRR010000010.1:23062140-23075263 GCA_028570945.1 Gogo arcuatus | reverse complement strand
TCGCCACAACTGGGACAGCTTTCCTACCGCATCGCCACAACTGGGACAGCTTTCCTACCGCGTCGCTGGCACAGAAAGAGACAAAAACAAAAATTACTTTAGGGTTTAATGCTGGAAGAAGAATAAGAGGTTGTACATCCAACATTACAGTTGGCCTCATCTTTAAAAACGCTTTAGTTATTAGCTATGTGAATTAGTTCACATATTATGTGAAATGCAGTTACAGCGTTGCACATCACCTCAAACTCCTTGATGTTGTTGGACGTTACGTACAGCCCGATACCGATAGGGATGAAGATCAGCCCGATAACGAAGAACGCCGGTAACACCGTGCCAGCGGTAAGGATGGGCTGCCAGGCCGGTAAACGCTGCTGTTTGAAAGCCGTGTTGTCTGGTTTTTTACTCCGGACGGCGTTTCCAGTTGCCCCCGAGGCCCCAGGATGATGTCCGTCTTCTTCCTTTGCGTTGTAGCTGGACGCCATCATGATTGCAGCTGAAGCCAGGCTAACTTAGCTTAGCTAGGTACTTAAATCAGCCGATATACGAGACAGCCGTGACTATTACAAATTATTTAATATATATTACTGTTGCATATACCTGTTATACAGGTATATGTCCCCCTCGGAAAACAAATACAGATTTACATCCGCTCTATATTTAGTTTATTTCTATGTTTTATCGGGGTTGGTGTCTTTCCGGAAATTTTGACACTAAGTCAACGTGATGACATCAGGCGTCCGTGGGGACGTGCGTAATGACGTCATACAGGCGCACGTGATAGGAAGATTTGAACGTTGAGTACTTTGGAAATATTCTGATTTTTATTTGGTAGATATTGTATACGTAAGTGTAAATTTTCACAATTATCCCAAAAAGCCGACTCTTTGGACTCCCAAAAGGCTCAATGCAAGATAAAATCCTGCCACACTTTACAGTGTAACATTATTTGCAATGCTGTGTCTGCACTAAGTGATTCTGGTTCTGTTATCCAGATGTTCACCTCTCCAATACACTACAGTACACTACATCATTATAACAATCAGCAGTGCAGTCAGCAGACCCCTCCACCCACACACACACACACACACACACATAGAGAGAGAAAGAGAGTCAAGTCACCTGTCTGTCTGTTGACATCCTCATAGTTGAGAGTCGGCAATCCAGGAAGCCATCAACTATCTTCCATGAATTCTCTTGGGTGATTATGGCACACCAGAGGGACCCAAACCCTCATCTGGTGGCAGGTACACATACACACCTATGGGCAATTTAGAGTAACCAATTTACCTAATCTGCATGTCTTTGGACTATGGAAGGAAACCGGAGCACCCGGAGGAAACCCACGCAGGCATGAGGAGAACATGCAAACTCCACACAGAAAGGTCCCAGTAGGCTGCTGGGCTCAAACCCAGAACCTTCTTGCTGTGAGGCGACAGTGCTAACCACTGCACTGTCAAGTCACCATTCACATCTTAACTTTCTCAGTAGATGCTGTCCCAGACAACCCAGACATTGTTGATAAGATTCAGTACATGCACTGAATGTGATTAATGGCATTAGAGAGTCATAAATACAAAATACAGATTAATTTTCAACAAAATGATATTACAGCTCTTTGTGAATTGGCTCACATCTACAAGAACCCGGCTCAAAGAGTCAGGTCGTTCATGAATAATGTTCATGAAGGATGTTTTGAATTGGAGGGATACGATTCATGGGATTGTGCAAACATAATCTACAGTCCATCTGATATATGAAACATACTGTTCAAACATCTTGTAAATGATTATGTAAAGAATTTTTTATAGCCTACATTATATTCTTTCTCACTCACATGTTCTGCTGAAAGTTAAAAGGCAAAATTTTAACACAAGACTGATAAAATTGTGTTACTTTATTGAAAATGTCCATCATTTCAGGCTTTTAATAACCTACTCCTGTTTACCTGATTCCCGTTTAATAATCACACTATGTACAAGGTCATTTATAGCTGTTTGTCCATCAAGTCAACAATTTCTGTTTTAGAAAGCATATCTGGACTGTACAGAGTTATCATATGTTATTAAAACTGAAAATTCCACAGTCCATATTTTAATTTAAAAGGCACTCCATTAAAATAGTAGCTCTATCATGTCAGTGTTTGTGTATACACACTATATGGTTCCACAGCAATACCATCATAACTGCATATACATACAATTCTGAGGCATTCAGAATTAAATTAAAACAAAATTAAATCAATATCACTTACATCTCACATACAATCACTGATCTCTTGTAAATGTCAGTCATGTTTACACTATTTTATATATGTTGCTTCTGTACATAGCAATCCAGCTCTTTCCTATTCACATGCATTCGTTTTCCATGTTATCCCACAACTTACTTTTTTCTCTGCAAAACATCCATCACCACTGAATCACACTCTATTGAGGGAAAAAAGAAAAAAAAAACGTCAACAACACAACAGACTTGTGTGCTCCAGATTCCTCGCTTAGTTCCAGGGGTAAAGTTCAGGGTGGTGCTGATCCAGGTGCCAGTCAAGAAGCTGACATGAACACGGCAGTCTGAGCTGTGGAGATGTTTGGCCTTAGTGCTACACCTCAGTCTCAACGAGGCTCAAAAGTCATGCGGAGCACAACATTTTCTGCAGGTGAAAAAAGGAAGAGTGAACTGAAGTCACAGCTATTAGTCTTTTTTTTAAACTAAATGGAAGATGTTATTGGCCAATATTGATACACACTGAATTTAGCTGGACTACACTGACCAAAAGAGAGACCTATATGGACAGTATACAGTATCTCCATAAGTAAGAGTCAGATCAAGGCTCAGGATTGGCTTAAAATGGATCAACAGTAGAGCCTTTTAAGTCATTTAAGTCAGGCAAGGACCAATGTTGGACACTTTTGACGTTTCTTGATATTGGGTGTTCACTGGGTTATGATTAATAAATCTGTTAACAAGTAAGTAATCGGACTGTATGACTCTAGCTCATGTTATTTTTCCTAAATTCGTTCTTTTATTGATACATCTTCAGTAACTGCTTTATCCTGGTCAGGGTCAGAGTGGATTTAGAACCTATCCTGAGAATACACCTTAGATGGAACTCCTGACCATCATAGGAAACCATGCACCCATGTGGACATGGGGACAACATACGAAACTCCACATAGACAGTAACACAAGCTGAGGATCGAATCAGGGACTGGAGCTGTGAGGCACAAAAGCTACTACAGTACCCTGTGCCACCTAATAGATGTCTATGTCATTCAAAACCAGTTTGTCACATTGCAATTTGGTATCATCATTAGCTCTTTTGTTCTGTTTGAATCAAAGTGACCCATTTTGCCTTTTACCAACCCTAAAATGATTTTTCTTGGTTCAATTTCTCCCACATAAAAATATATGTTGAAGAGAATATTTATATTACCAAGATGATGTTCTGTGTTATTTTCTCCCTGGAGTAGTATGGTGAAATTTAAATGTTTTTAGACACAAACCAAAAAGCTCCTGTTACTGAATGTTCAATGTCCTCACTATCTTGTATTTCTACTTCCATCTGCTATTCTGAAAAATGATGCATCAGATATTTTAAAATTAATGTTATTTCTGTATTTCTAAAAAATTCTACAGCAGTGGGACATAACATTGCTAGGTAATGGACAAATCTGGAGGATAATTCTACTGTATGTAGTGATTATATAGCTTAACAATGTTGTGTGACGCATCTATAGGAATGTTTTGACATACTGAAAGAAAATTTGACCGAGATAGGCTTTCATTTTTTGCTACTACATTATCCTCATAGCTCCGTTGCATATCTCCGGCTCCATCGTAAGAAGCCAACATCAGACACCAAATACTGTATGTCTTGGGCTAAAGTGTATAAAGTATACATTTGATTTTTTTAAAGGTTTTTTTTTTTTTTGGCAAGCAATCAAAAATATGTGTCATTTCTCACAATAAAAGTTTTGGTGCATAATTTCTAAAAAAGCAAGTTAGCTGAATCTATCATGAGCAGCACTTTGGTGAAAAGCTGGTGCTAGTTGATGGATAAGAGTATGATTAGAAAATAAATATTCAAAAATAAAAATAAAATTAGAAAATCTAGGTTTCATGGGTGATGATATGATGGAATTGAGACTGATTACAGAAGCATGGAATGTGAGCACACAGATTAGTAGCTACTTGAGATGGCTTAAAAATCAGAATCTGTGTTCACAAGTAAGACATGTTCAGTGTTGTCGCTTCTGAATTTGTTACCTTATCCTCTGATACATCAAAGACACATCCAACAATAATAATGAACAGTTCAATGTGAATGACATTTTGAACATTTTCTAGTAGTCTAGACTTGTAGAGCTCATCTTAATCAGTTCTAGTGAATAGTGGGAAATTCCCCAGCATTTAAACCCTACCTGTGATAAACACATATGATCATGAAGCTTGGCAAGTTCATATGTTGGTCATTGAGGCCTGGATATGTAAAGCACTGTGAGAAAATTATTTGCTTCAAAACCTGTTCTTCAGAGACGTTCTTCCAGAGACGGCTTGACATGAGATGACCTCATTTACTCCTCCACTAAACTTCATTTTCTCTGTCCAGAATGTAGACATTGTTGTTCTCAGATGAGCAATGCCTTTCTAGGGCAGGTAGGGCACTGAGACTTGAATCTTGGTGAACTGGAGTATATTTGTTCAGTGGCCTGGGAAAACCCTTCGCAATGTGAACTTTTAACATTTTCTACTATATATAGTTTTGAAAACTGTGAATATGTTTCTTCATTTCAAGTCAACATTTTGACAGCTCCCTGTATGTGAATATAAACTGAATTAATTAGGCTTATGTTCATTTCGCTACAGCAAGTAGCTATCCAACAATGTGATCAAAGCATGACATTTACTGTGTGAAGAAATCACATTTACTAGTTAGGAAGGTTTTAAATATCTTTAGACAGACTGAGTGTTTTCACCACTTCGTTTCTTTAACTGTCTCCTTACCCACCATGATCCCTGAAGCAAGATAACCTTGACAAGATTAAAATGCAATAAAATTATAAAATAAGTTTGGTAAACATATTTATGGTGTCAAAAAATAGTATAGAGAGAAAAACCCAATTTTGTCAAAACCAGTTTGTTTGTTTGTTTTCATCTTTTTTGGCTGTTTTCCAGAATTCAGGCAAGCGCCATCTGACGGGTTTTCCCAGACCACCACAAAAATGTGGTAAATAAAAATTACACAAGACATGTTTGTATCTAGTCTAATATAGTAGCAAAATTGCACCAAACTTTGGCCTCAAAAACAAACCAAAAAAAAAAGGTTTCATGTACACTCCATAACCAGAGAGTGGCACAAGATATCCATAAAAAGTGATCAGTTTGAGAAATATTGTGTTTTTTTGTATTTCCTGCAATAGTGCTTACCATAAATACAATAATATAAAATCCTGTAACTATTGCATGATAACAAAGTTGACTTTTTGATAAAAAATGTCAGTCATTTCCTCTCACCCTCTGCTTTAGATCTTTAACTCCCTCCAAATAAGTCAATGCTTGACACTTTATGTGAAAGCGCTTGTTCTTGAGTACTGCATGCTCAGTGAAGCATTTTATGGTGCAATATGATTGTTTATGCAGATGAGAGAATTATGGATTTCATTATGGAGAATAAAGCATTATGGATTGCATCAGTGTACACCTAATGGAGGTTTCCTAGTGCAGGTTTTATGCACATTATATTGGCAACTCATTATACATTAAAATGGTGCAACATCAGAAGTAAAAGGCAATGTATTGAAGTCGAGGGATGAAAATTTCCATTTATTTAGGCTTGGTGCAAATGAATCAAAGAGGACAGAATACATTAAATATGCTTTTTTTTTTTTTTTTTTTGGAAACCTCCACTAGCAACTGTCATGTCAAACAAAATAAGAAATGAAATGCTAAAAGAAGACAGTTAAGAAAACCAAAACCCAGCCAAGGGGTTAGTAGCCTAACATTGTGCTCTAGTAGGGGAAATGATGTTGCATTCAAGCCAAAGAACCATATGTTCAGTATGTTCAAGTGTCAACACTATATACATTAACTAGTATGTATATACAATACTATATACATACTATATACTTTCCAGACCATATATTTAAAATACAAACACAATCATTTTTTTTTTTTAAACAGAGGTGAGAATGATGGTATCTGGTACCTGCAAGTGCTTCAATAGAGAGTCCTCGTGGGTTTACATCTACTGTAAACTAATCAGGTACATCAGTGGCTCTGTAGTGCATAGATCAGTTAACTTTAGCTATTATAGAGTACTAGACACTCAGCTCTTGCCCCCTGCTGTGGACACTGAGCTGATCACTGTAGACTTCCTCAGTTCAATTTTCATTGACTGGCTTTCAGCTCGAGACTCTATCCTGGATACTGCAGCGAGACCCATTACGGTTTTGCCTGGTTTCATACCTTTTGACATAGGGATTCGTGTTGACGAGCAAGACCGAGTTGACTGCACATCCGTCCCGGACTGGTAATGAAAAAAAATGAAAGAAGGATATGTGTCAAATAAAAAGTTATACAGCATTTGCTTGTCTCAATTGCTGTAATAAATCAATAGTTTGAATGTTGTTATCAATGTTCTCAAGTGCTTCTACACTTGTAATAATCAGGCGACTTTAAAAATGAGAAAAACAGTATAGCTATACAATGGATCTTTTTAAGGTACATTTATAAGCCTGAAAATTATCCCTCAGCCAGAAGAGAGCTGCTCAACTCCACTCCTTTCTCTAGAAAACACCTCAGACGTCATATGTAATTTGAACACATTGGAAGGAAATAGATCTCTTCATTGGAGATTAAAATTTCCCCTCCATTTATTCCAAAACAATTTGTGTATAAATTCCAACACTGACATGGTTAAATTGTAGAAAGGGATGGCCAGCCACTATATTACAAATACTCTGATGCTTCAAGCAATAAAGAGTTTTTCAAGGATCCAAAAGCCTGATTATTATATAAATATCTACAAACCATGTGTTTAGCATGTGATGTTGATAACCTACCATGTACCCACAAGAATCGATAAGAGAGTACACTAAGATCCAGCTCTCGATTAGCTATTGTGCTTGTTTTAGTAGAGGGTCTTATTGTGCCAGGATATGCATGTTAGCTTGCGTCTGCTCACACATGTAGACTAGCTAATGCTAATGCTAAGTGCTATGCAAATCGTTCAGGCGAACCTAATGGTTAAATATGAGGGAGTCAGTTGGTGCCAAGTAAAACTATTTTAACAATCGAAGAAAAGAGTTCCACTTGTTTTGGGTGGAATTGGCATAACAGGTCATTCCAGGGTTAGTTAACAGTCATGTGTTAGGTAATGTATTGCACTTATCTATACCTGGACAGAGATCTATCTAGGGAGTAGACACCCCCTGATATCATTTTGAAACAATTCAGAAGCAACTGTAATGTAGAAGATTGCACATCATTATGTTGTTTAGGGTCACAAAGTCACACAGTTTTATTAATGGCTAAATAACTAATAGCAAACAAGTGGTTCAATGGATGACACATTCTGTGTGCGGTTTATGGTCACTCACCACAGACTGGGTTGGCCTGGAAGGAGCAGACGTAATGGGGGTAATGGTGATGCTACTTGTCATTTTGCCAGGTGTAGCTTTCCCTAAAGAAGTGGAGGACTGTCGGGGGGAACGCAGGACAGTCCCTGTAGTAGGTGTCTCCTTGTTCTCTGTGCATACACTCAGAGGCCTTACTGTGAGTGTTGGATTGCTTCCAGAGTCCTGAGACCTCTTGAATTGACTCCCTAAGTGAATATGGATTTTGTTGTCTTCTGTTGTTATGATGTTGGTGTTGGAGTTGTATTTGCGGACTGGTGTTGGCACTGCCTGCTTCTCTGGAGTCACCTTAAACACAGCTCGGCCCATGCTTGAGGCCTCCTGAGGTTCTGGAGAGACCGACGCCTGCATCACTGGGCTTGTGCTAACTGTGATGACTGAGACAGGAGAGCTTGGAGAGTCAGGGTAGGATATTTTGCTTCCCTCTGGGGACTTGGCTCTAGAAATGGTCGTAATGGTCACTGGAGACTTGGTCCTGTCCATTACGTCATAGCTGCTCTTTGGTGACACAGTAGCGGGTTTAGGAACTATAGTTATCCGTGGTTTCTGCAACCCTAAAGTGGGGATAATCGTGGTGCTTGAATAGAAGTCCTCAGCACGAGGACTAGTGATCTCCAATGTGGCAGTGCTATTTTGATGATCTGGAGTCACCCTTATATGCAGTGGCTGGCCTGGTTTTTGTGACATGGTTAACTCTTGCGGTTGAGGTGATGCATCTCCATTAACTTTATAAGCCAACTTGTCTAAGCCATCCTGTGCATCAGCACCTGCTTCTTTCTTCTTCATCCATGGAATCAATGATTTTTTCATACCTAGTTCTGCAGATGCAGGTGGATAACGGTCCAGCACTGCTAGTTTTTTAAGACCTTTCTGCCTCAAATTGCTCATCACATGATTTTCTTCCAGAACAGATTTCCTTATGAATACCGCTGGAGTCTCTTCTTCAAGAGCTTCATTAGCATGTGCATCTGTCTGGACAGCTGTGGAAGTAACAGGGACATCCACTATCCTCCTTCCATTCATGCTAGGCCGTAGTGCTCTGCTGTATCGCTTAGTCACCTCTAACTCTTTGGTGAGGCTTAGGATCTGTTGGCTCATGCTTTTCTTTTTGTCCTGTTCTTCGATGAGCCTCTGCTGTAGAACTGTGTAATCGACCTGAAGTTGAGATAACTGATCCTCCTTGTTCATCAGCTCATGAATCTTCTCCTTAAGAGCCAAGACGTCTGCCTGCAAATCTCTGGTTTTGGCCTCCTCCATCTTGCACCTCAATCTTAGTTCAGCTTCTTGGCTCACAGCCTCCCCCTTTTCAATGGCCTTGTTTCTGGCAATCTGTGACTTCATTTCCTCCAGGAGCTGAGAAAGGACATTGGCCTTATCTTGCTCTGTTCTGAACTTCTTTTCAAGTATATCATATTCATCTTCTGTCTTCATCAAATCACCCTCTACAACTTCTAGCTGCTTCAAGCGGTTCTTCAGCCTATCAATCTCCTCTGTTAACTCCTTAACCTTGTTGTCTTCATCAGCATATCTTGCCTTGTCTACATCAAGTCTGTTTCTGGATTTTCTTTCAGCCTCCTCCAGACAGTCTACCCTCTTTTGCATTAGGTTGACCTTTGCATTGAGATCATTTTGTTTCTCTTCTTCACATGTAAGTCTAGTCCTTAGGTCATTTTTCTCCTTTGTGAGAGCTGACACTTTCATCTCCATCTCGGACTTTAATTTCAAAAGCTTTTTGCTCTCTTCAATCAGCTTCTCTGTGATTTCCGTGACCTTGCCTTGCTCAGCCTTAAACAGCTTGCTCATGTCTTCACTTTTTTGTTCCTCTTGCTTAATTCTTTCTGCCATGTTCTTCCTCTCATCCACTAATATTACAGTAAATTGCTTGAGTTTTGTCAAATCATCTTTTAAACTACTTTCTGCCTTTTCTAGCCTCGACTCAGCACACTGAAGCTCTTTAACATAATTTTTAAGAGTTTCTAGCTCCTTGGTTAAGTTCTTTGTCAAGTTCTTCTCTCGGTCAAGGCTTGCATGAAGTAATGTACACTCTGATTTGCTCACGCTGAAAGTTCCCTCAAGTTTCTCCAAGTCTGCCATCCTTTTCTGTAGCTTTTCGATTTCAAGTTTCAGCTCACGACTGTGATTCTCCTCATCTTGAAGCTTCCTCCTCAGCTCCTTGCACTGTGCTTCTGCCTTTGTGATCTCCTCATCCTTTCCCTCCATCTCCAGCACTCTCTTACGGAGAGTTTCAAGCTCAGCCATGAGGCTTGAGTTTCCACATTCTCCCCTGCTGATTTTGTCCCTTAACTCTTGCAAATCCTCCTCGGACTTCTGAAGTGATTTGTTACTTTCCTCCAGCTCCTCAATTCTCCGAGACAGACCAGCCAGTTTTGTGCGTAACTGTCGGTTTTGGGACTCCTGACTGGAGAGCTTGGTTGTCATGTCCTCATGTTCCTGTGAGAACTTAGCAGCTTTATGCTCTAACTCCACTTCCAACTTCTGAATTCTCTGACTGTCCTCTTTGTGTTTGCTGGTGACACTTTCCAGATGTTGATCTTTCGCTTGCAGCTTATTGCTAAGGTCCATGATCTTCTGGCTTTGCTGATCAATCTGGTCAATGTGGAGCTGCCTCTCGTCCACCAGCATCAGAGCGAAGGACTTCAGCTTCACCAGCTCTTCTCTTACTTTTTGTAGCCGCCTGCTGTGATCCTTGTCTTTACGAGTTTGGTATGCCTTCTCCTGCTCCAACAGTTTCTTTAGTCTGGGAGGAACACAAAGCAATTAGAAAATCTATTTCAACTGATGGAAAATTGTAACAGAAATGAATCATCCACATTTCTTTCATTAATTGGCGTAAAGTACACAAGAACATTGTTAGATTTTTCTCACAATATTTTTTCTCAACAACTCAGTTGTTTACCTGACAAAGGGGGAACCCACATATGTCAGTCCTGTGAAACCTCGATCAGATGCCTAAATAACGTCATGGCAAAATGCTAGTGGGATGCAAAACACAGACGAAGAAAAGGGAAAAAGTATGACAGCAGAGAACAAAGAAGGGGTTAGAGCTGATTCTGAGCCCTCGTGTGATTGTCTCTGACAACAGATTAATGTGTTTCACATGCTTGCAAGATCACAGCACTGTGAGACTGTACAAAGTAACATGGCATGAAAGACTTCCACTAAATCCCTGTTAGTCTTATACGTGCCTTGCAGTCAGGAGCACCTAAAAAGTAACCATCCGTGATGGTGGTAAATGTTTACACTGCTTCAGCTCTGCAGGGGACCTTTATGTCAGCATAATAAATCCACTGCAAGTGCCCCAGACCCCATTAGCAATGAAAGAGAAGCCTAATTTGAACCCAACTTATTTACCAAACTTAGTGTCAGAGATCACAATATTCTGAAACAGATCTAAGTCCATGCTGTATCCACTGGTGTGTTCATATCCTCAACATCTGTCAGATTCTAAACAGATTTCAAACTCACCCACTAACTATGATGTATTCCATGTGAGTCCATGTCTAATGAGTGTTCAGCTGTGTCTGTCGTTATAACCCATTAAGACTTCGGCAGGGTTGAGCGAAGGTCCCATGCTCCCTGTAGAATTAGCCATCACATTCCAAACATGTCATCAGTGCAAAATGAAAGGTGAGTGCTGTGTGGAAAGGCACTGCTCCACTCGCTGGTGATATCATCCTCCCATATAAGGCACAGAATTGTTCTACCCTTGTTTGGGCAGAGGAGGAGGGGACTGACTAGGTGGGTGTCGTTTCTCACAAAGTCTGTCCTCACTCTCTTTTCACTGTTTGCTTAGAACGAAGTCAGGATGTTGTCTCAGGAAATGAACAGGACAACAATCGGTCAAAGTGCCAAGTGGTCAAAGTACTTAAAGATCGCAAGGATTCACAGTTCACACGGCACACAAACCAGGAGTCCGGCATGACCCAAATATTTCCCTTCTCTGTGACCAAATGTTTCCATGGAGACAGGACAACAATGAAAATGAAATGTTTTGTTTTGTTGAGGGAACAATGCCAGACTCGTTCTCTGTCTAGCTCAACCCTGTAACCGACTGGTAAAAAAAAATTTTTTTCCTCCAGATTATAAGGACTGTACAACATCAAAATAGTGATGGAAAAGTTTTAAGTAGCATGCTGCTTGTAGTTCTTTTTTTGTAGGAGAGGAAGCTAAAGGCAGTCGGCAGACGTTGGTTTAGTATAAATATTTATGCAAAATATGCAAAATGTCTGAAAAGCTATGACTACTATGGTCCAGAGGCTCAGACCATGCAAATACCACAAAGATGATGTAATCACCAATCCTAGGTGAAGACATACAGTCCGACCTTTCCATACTCTGAAACCGACTGTAGATGACCAAACTGCTCCGATTAGTTTACACCAGCTCTGAATACAAGCTCAAAACAGTCAGGATGTAAGTATGTAAGTAGATAACAGATTCTGAAATCTTCCAGTTTCAATTTATAGCTAAAAATAAACAATTACATCAGCTAAAAGAATGCGACCAGGCTAAATTATAAGCCTGATGGGAATTTATTAATGAAACTTCTTTCAAACACAGCTCTAGGCTTAACCTCCATCAGGAAATGATTATGTAATTTAAAAAAGGGGGGTTGAAACATTAGAAGTATATTAGAAGGGTCCTTTATTTGGAAAATGTTGCAGTGTAAAGCGAGGAAAAGCTCGCTCTGCTTTAAATATGAAATAATTTGATAAAAATACGTTTAAAAAATGAAACATAATCTGATACAGAGGGACAGTGGTAAGTTCAGGCTCCTTATTGGAACTGCCTACACAATAAGTTTTATTGTTCAGGGTGGGCCTTTCCGCTTAGCGCCCTGCTAACCAATCACAGGTGCTGTGGGGTCCGAATGACATCACCTGTGATGCATTTCTGAGATGAGCGGATAGGAGAGGAATGTGCTCACACGTTGCTGAAAGATGAGCACTGAGACGGAGCATGAGGCGATGTGAAGGGGGGGGTCAGAAAGGGCAACTGCAACAGCACAAACACGACCAGATACTATAATAATAGCCATGTTTAACTACAGTGCAAATGGTTTCATAATTTCACACTTAAATGCTGATCAGCCAAATTTGTGTTTTTGTAAATAAATCTAAATTGAAAGGAAATCATATCAAATGTGTAAAGTTAAAGGACATATTAAGTGCTGAAAAAAATTTCTAACACCAGGCAAAGGGGAAATATATATGAAACGTACTGATCCGTGGTTTTTATTTTCAATACAATATCTGATAACCATCTGATATTGACACTGTCTTAGAAACCTTGCCATTCCTGTTGTAATGTGAATAGAAATTATGCAAAACATTACAAGTATAGTGTAATGCTGGACAATTTACACACACATATGGCAAACATACCTACATAGTATACAGGATCTACATTTATAGACCACATTATTATTATTATTATTATTATTATTATTATTATTATTATTATTATTATTA
>JAOTRR010000010.1:23029627-23040955 GCA_028570945.1 Gogo arcuatus | reverse complement strand
TTGGCTGATTAGATAACTGCATAAAACACCAGGTGTATGGGTGTACCTAATAAAGGGGCCGGTGAGTGTATTGTGCAATATGCTACTATTACTATTCCATTTATTGCCTTTTTACAAAGTGACTTTGCACTCCAATTGATTTTGTACACTATTTCTGAAATATTTCTTATTATTATGTATATAAACTTCATAGGAGATTCAAATCTACGTCTATTAAATTAATTGTGACAAAGTTTTTTATTCTATCCCATGATACTCTTATTAAAGATACATTTAATAACATTGTTCAGAAGGATTACGATCTCAGTAATGTTGAACATTCTCGGTTTGTCTCTGTAATTCAGATCAGTGTTGATTTGTGGTTCTGAACTCATATGACAGCCTGAGCTTCACTGTCTAAAATTACGTGCTTGTATTTATGGCAATCTGGTTACAGCTGATAATATGTAGCACCTTTGATTCATGCCATTAACAATCATGTAACTTCTATATTAAGACTCAACTGATATGAAAACTGATTGGGAACAACATGATCCCTCATTTGTGATCCAGGGTGTATTCCCACCTCATGCCCAGTTTTCCACGGATAGACTCCGGACCCGCTGTGACCCTGATCAAGATAAAGTGCTTACTGAAGTTTAATGAATAAATGAATGAATGATATCTATTTGAAGGAGATTAAAATTCAAATAGCCAGGTCATAAACTAACAGGAGTACAGAGGAGTTGTACCACGTTTGGTTTATCTGAATGGCAAGTGGTCTGAGCTCAGACATAATCTGGTGGATTATATATAGGCTCCAGAGTGAGCTCATGCATTCAGAAGAGGGCAGTTACTGCTTTCCTTCGAGTGTGTACATGTGCTCGGTGACGTTATGAGCTACATTCGGAAAAGATGCAATGACTAGTTTCATGTTCTGGCCATCACCCTGGCCAAGTTCTCCTACCCAGAGAGCATGGCCAATTTTGCACTTTTGGATACAAACAAAACTTGGACTTGGATTCAAACTCACGATGTATGATAGGAGAAGACTAGCTAGTGAGTGGTAATTAGCAATGACTAAAAATATAGGGGGGATGGGGGGTGTAATGGGGTAAAAAACCCCCCATCTGATTAAGATGTAAATGATACTGTTGCGTAATGATGATAATATCAAAGATGATGTAATGCAGTTTCACAATTTAAATCTTAATTCCTTCACTCAAGGCAGTTGTTAACTTCTGTTTGTGTGTATGTTTAATGGATTTAGTATATGGTATATCTTATTTTTCAGAAAAATAAGTTACATAATGCAGATATTTTCAAATTATTTTGATATTAAAACTGATGAACAAGGAATACTGAAAACTTTAGGTCTGACCACACAATTGTAGAAACAGAGATATTGAAACTAGTTTTATGAGCTTTTTTTTTGGGTTGCTGTGATTGATAGCGGAGAGAGAGTATGACATGTCTCCTACCCAGAGGGCACAGCCAATTTTGCGCTTTTGGACTCATACAAAACTTGGACTTGGATTCAAACTCATGATCGCTGAATGATAGACTAAATGCATATCTGTTGCACCACTCAGGAGCCAGAAAACTAGTTTTAATCACATTTCCATAATATCAGTCTTGAGCGTTGTAGGCAGAAATGATAGTGCTGTAAATGTAATCCCTGAAAATAACCAACAATAGCAAGTGATATGTTTGTAAAAAGTGGTTAAAGGTTAAAGACACTAATGATGGTAATTAAACAGGGTTTCACTGATATAATTCCTCAAACTCAAACATCAGCTCTTGCAAGTGTAAAATGCACGGTCAACAATGCCAACAGATGAGCTGAGACAACTACATGTAGACAATAACTGTCCACATGCATCATTTTCTGTAAACGATTAGTGCTACCTACAGACTTGTGTTTGATGGTTGTTCAAAGTAATCATGAATGCCATTTTCTATAGAACATTTAACGGAACATTAATGGTATGTTATTGATGTGTTTTGAAAAGATTTTGGTAATCCATTGAACCTTAATATCAGCAATTTTATCCCCCAGGCCCAATTCTATATATTGGTTCTGTTGTTGTTGTTGTTGTTTGTGTGGGGGGGGCATTTGAAGGCTCTTCATTTTGCACGAAAGTAGCATGCATAAATATTATATGCTATCATTCAACTTCTCTGCGGTCTTGTAAAGTTGTACACATGGAAGAAGAACATATTAAAGGGAAATGAAGTTCTGAAGTGTAATATTATCATTGAAAATAATGGTCAGTTTTACATTTCTAAGATTAAAGCCAGGTACTAGGATTGAGAGAGAACCAAGATTGTATGTCCAGAACCCTTGTTGTCATCTACAGCTGCTTGAAGTTGATATTTATGGAGTCTTTCTCTCGTGTACTCTTGGGAAACACCAAACAGTATTACTTGATCACTTATCTGCGTGACAACACTTGCCAAAGTTTAATCCCAGTCGCCAATTGTGAGCAATGTTACACAGCCAGAGGTTGAGATCTTAGCATACTTAGCACTGTAGCATGTTTGCTCCTCTTGTGTTAATGAATTCCCTAAATTAGTGGGGTATTGGGGTGTTCAGCACTACAAGTACGCGACATTTAAATATAGCCATGGATTCTGCTTGGGTGTGCTGACATATATAATCCTCATTGGGATGGCAGGCAGGCTAAACTGGGAACACAAAGACCGGTCCTTGCCAGCCAGGCATTGCTAACGCAATTGCTGTGGGACATAAACAGACTCGAGGCCACAGTATTTTCGCTTCTCCTGGGTGCTAATGTCCACCTGCCACCCTCTTTCAGCCAGCAGCCAGTCAGATCAGTGCTAATATTCTCTTCATGACTGCTTCCATTCCATGCTAACACACCCCATTCCCCCCTTTCCAAAGTTTCAGATCTTTTATGGTCTCTTTTTCTTATCTCGTGTGAAAGACACAATGGAAGAGCACTCCCAGAGAAGTAATGAAGAAAGACACTAACACATTCTTGCCATTTCCACCCCCTTAAACTGAGCTGGGAGTGCGTCTAGTTAGCAACAATAAAACAAGGTTGTGACAGGTGCTGGAGCCTTTCCAACCCCCACCATCATCTTTTTCTGATCCTGGAAGAAAAGTCCTGGGAATAGAATTTGGATCAGCAGAAATGTGACTAAATAAGGCAATAGTAACATGAACAGACCCATACTCTTCCTTTTTGGAGGAGCTTTAGATTCTGAATTAGCATAAGGCTCATCAGTTAGCCTATAGCATTAGGAAGAACTGCAAGGTCATACAGTATCTCCTTTTAGCTTCACATGTCCTCAAGTTTCTGTTGCTTTATTCTGTTTACATGCCGACACTTGGTTTATATAAGAACTTATGGGTAGATGCTAAACTGTAGTAAATCTTTACAAGGGTTTAGTTTTAGTTATTTGATGTTTTGTTTTTTTGTGAATACCTGGTTTGCCATGGCGATTTGCAGTCCTGAACAGATCTATGTTACTAAAACCAACGGGCCACCTCAAGGTCAGGAGGGTCACTGTGGGGTGTAACTATTCTTCTGCCCTGAAAAAGCAGCACTACTGGGGCTGCTAAAAATCCCACACACCTACTGTGTAGTTCCAAAGTATTTCTCAAAGAGATGGAAGCCCAGACTATTAGTGTTTTAACAAAAGCCCTGAAAAACATTGAGAATTTCAAGGGCTGTCCTACAGAAACTACCTTTAAAGGTATGAAGATTTATGATTTTCTCACAATTTCATAAAGAGAGGTGGGGTACACCCTGGGCAGGTTGCTCATCTATCACAGGGCTAACACACAGACAAACAACCATTCACCCTTACATTCACGGGCAATTTAGAGTAGCCAGTTGACCTAACCCACATGTCTTTGGACTGTGGGAGGAAACCAATGCAGGCACGAGGAGAACACACAAACTCCGCACGGAAAGGCCCCAGTTGGCCACGAGGTTCAAATCCAGAACCTTCTTGCTATGAGGCGACAGTGCTAACCACTGCACCACCATGCCGCCCCTATAAATTCATATTACGATGGCAAATCCAAACTTTCCTAATTTAGATATCTTTTTTATCTTACAACATCTTAACATCTGTTGAGTTAGGAAAACATAAACTACATGATCAAACTCAAAACTCAGATCAAACTGTTATGCCTCTTACGAAGAACCCAACAATACACACAGAGCTGTTACACATATACTATGCTAGATTTAAGTTAGAACTAAACAGCTACAGTTGTAAAAATTAAATGGAAAAACAAAACAAAAAGTGTTCAAGATCAAAGTAGAAAAAAGTAGAGCCTATTTCATTTGACAAGGTTTAGATCAACATTATCACAGATTTAAGGACAGAGAATTGGTGAGAACTGTTGAAAATTTGTCGCAAAGGTCAGATAAGAGCATTTCACTAGTCTCTCCAGTCACAACTGTTCAGTTAATTCCAGTATCCTGGCCCGTGGGAGAGCCAGTAGTTGCTAATCAGCATTTTGTCATTGAAACGAAACGCATTGTTTGGTTCCTCCATTAGCTTTTCAAGTGTCTATAGTCATCATTGTGCAATACAAACATATGACACACACTATCTAACAGCAAGTTTTCCGATGCTCATCAAAGACAGCATTCTGTTTTAAAGTATTTTCAAATGAATAAATGATTAACAAGCTGAGTATCTAAGAGCTGAGTATAGAACAGCATCTTAAAACAAAAGCTAAAGCGCTGCTGTGGTTATCCTGAAGTTAGGACATGTTATAGGGAATACTGTAGTTTTTATCTGCTGTTATATAATATAATATGATACATTTAGAAAATCTTGTGTAAGGGGTCAACACAAAGGGGCATGCTATTACAGGAAAATAATCAATGATGCAGCATGACGTGACGCTGAGCGCTGTTATGACCCTGGAGTTGATTATTTTCCAATAACATTATGCCCCAAAATGTTTTACACATATTATACCATGTCACTTTGCCAGTGCTAATTTTTAAAAAATAAATTATTAAAAAACAACATGCGGTTTTATCCACTTAGAGTTACATTTAATGTTGTGAAATATTTGTAAAACACATTAATGTGTTTAATCATTTCTATTACTGCCATTCTCTCACCACTCTCTTCTTTTTCTCTCTCTTGATGTTGAGAAGACAAAAAAAAACCTTGTGAGGTTACCAAGAAACCGCAAAGCCCTCCATCCTGAAGATTTCTCTGTGTCAGAAAACGTAAAATTACAGCTTTACGTCTGTCTGTTACAACGTGCTGACGCTGGAGACTCCTTCAAAATTGATAAATAAACATCTCACAGAATATCTACAATCACACATTTTTGTTATCCTTTATGTGGAGCGTCCACCATACAAGTCCCTGTGTAAGTTGTTAGTATAAAAATGCTAATGTATTAAACGGGTGAATTAATACAAACCTGTGATTTGCAGCCAGAACTCTTGTCAGAGCTGCTGTTATAGAACATTAATCAAAAACATCTGACCAATCAGAATGGAGAATTCAACAGCACTCTGGTAATAATCTGTGAAACATAATGACCTAAATAAATAGAATAGGAAACGTCCTGGTTATTGAAACGCTTTTCTCTGTAATTCTTTTAGAGTCTGTTAACTATAATCCACTAGATTTCTAGACTGATCTCAAATTTATTTAATTTCATCAACTGGTTTCACACCTCACACTATGTGTGACGCTTTCCAATTTGGGCTGTTATTAATACACAGCTGGCACTCTGAGCCTAAAACATCACGGGTGAGTCCAAGTAACAATGTCTAGATCATAAATCTAGCTTTAGCCTAATTACTTCCCAGCCATCTGCTCTGCGCTTTCGTCGCTTAGCGTTTATCTTTAGGATCAGCGTGACGTGAGAGACATCCTTGGATGTCATATGACATATGGTTTGATGTTTGCATGTCTGGAATGTTAAAGGAATTCTCCAGTGTTTTCCCACCTAATCTCGATCTACTGCATCTGCAGCACTTGTGCTATTGATTACCAGATAAAGAAATCTTTTTTTTTCTTTTTTTTTTTTGCAATGAGGAAAAGAAAGCAAAATAATGTTTACTTGAAACTCACTTATACTGGAAGTTGAAGGGCAGTTGTTAAAATTTATCATTAAGTTTTGGGAAAAACCCATGAAAAAAAACCATGAAATTGGAACTAACATTTACACTATAACAGTAAAGGTCTTAGGATGAGATGGACTTGAGAGGAAGTCTTACTAAAACTGTTCTTATGAAGTTTTATCCAATACAGTAAAAAGTAATTACGGTTCCTTACTCTTTAGGTTTTGTGGTATCCATGCGCAACCAGATCCACACAAATACCATGGTGACGCATAACCACAAATTCTTTCCTCTAAAAAGTTTTTTTTTCATCTTAGAAAGGGTCAATTATACAGCTTTATAGCTTAATTTAGAAATACCTTTGATTGATGAATTCACGAAAGCATTTATTTAGGAAATTCAACATCTGCCGATAGACCTCAAGTTTGGAGTAAACAAGTCTGTCGTTGCTTTCTTAGTACAGGGAAGTTGGTAAAACTTATTGTCTGTGTTAATATAATTGGTATAGATAACGTAGATGGAGTTTAGGTTGAAAAACACTTGAGTATTCCATTAATAATAATGGATTCAAATCCATTAAACAACACTACTAGCAAATCTAAAGTCACTTAACTTATCTAAAGTTTCTGATGATCTGTATCTACAGCTGTCCAATTTTATACACACAGCATTGGACATCAGGCCATCAATTTTTTGAAGCCATGAAGCATCTGTGGTGGATCTAACAGGTGAGGAGTTAAAGGAAATTCTGAAAGTTAGCATAACTAGAATGGGACTTTCTGCCGAAGTCTATTTGAGCCGTCCTCCACATGAACGTGACCCTATTACAGGTCACCTACAGTGGATGAAGGGCCATAACTCCAGAGCGAGTATAAAAATAGAGGTCATAAATGCAGGCCTGAGTTGGGGAAAGGCTCCAGAGTTACTGTACTTCATTATAGACCAAGCAAGAAACATGGATAGTTGTATAACACTTGGGTTCACGTTTCATTTTTAATGGTCTGGAAATGTAAGTGAAATGTAAAAGGGAGGAGAAAGAGTTTTGGGGCTGAGTGAGTGTGATCAATGAGTGAACGTGAGTGATAAGTTTGGAGGTTTATCTCCACAGACAGAGCCATCCGTGTCCAGAGGAGTGACATCACTGGCCAGATGTACTCCTCAAGCAGCCTGGTTTCAAATGCCTTTCTGCTGGGATGGAAATGAGATCACTTCCCTCATAAAGTAAATGCAGAGAGAGCAGAGAAAGAGCGAGGGGAGGAGAGAGAGAGAGAGAGAGAACAAATACTGACTATGTCCAATGTCTCCACCACTTATGATGGCTTTTCTGAATTATCTTCCAGTGCTCAAGGCTCTCAAGGGTTACATTCACAGTGAATCTCTCCAAATAGCTTACGAATTATACAAGCATCTGAAAGAATTTTAAATCAAATAGATATTACAGCATTCCCATGATGCCTTTCTGAAATGTTTAGGAATGTTTGGAAGGACGAGTTGTGAAAAAGAGGTCATCACTACATCAGATTTTTCAGTATCTACATCTTTTTTCCTGCATGTGTGTGATAAATGATTAGCTCCAGTGTGTGTGGCCGTGTTATGACGGCCAGGATATCAAGAAAATTCTGTGTTTCATGGCAGGAATTTTAAGAAACACACACTGAAAGAAGGCTGCAGATTTTGAGATGTCTATTCACATACTGTTCACTGTGTTTTTTAGCGTTTTTCAACAGATTTGTTACAGTTTAAATATAAGAACATAAAAAAAGCCTTTAGTCTAATTCACACAGAGGATTTTTTTTCCCCACAAATGCAGTCAATCAGCCAGTGTCTGGCGCTTACACCTTTTGTTTTTCACTCGAGATACAAAGATAGAATGTTCAAGTTATGAGAGTCTGTCAGCCAAAATCTTGTTTTAATCATTTAATAAACTACCAGGTGATGACTGAGTTTCTGATCCGACAGAATATTTGTACACGTGAGTGTTCTGTAGCTTTATATAGCATTATAGAACTGATTTAGGAAAAACCACTTTACCAATATAACTCCATCCTGCCTGATATGTTGCTATGGATCAGGCAGTTTCTGTGCTGTTGTTTCTCTTCCTCAGTGACATGGCCGAACTGAATTAGGCTGCTGATCTCATGGACCGAGCCGCTTATCGCTTAGCTCTCAGCTGTGACGCCAGCTCTGGCTACCGTTTCAAAGAAAACATGGTGTTAGCCATTCCTGAGGGTGAGAAAGGCAATTAAGATACCTCTGGGGGAAAAAAAAAGACAACAAGCAACATGCCTCTGTGGTATGGCAAGGAAGGACACCATACTGTTTGTTAAGATGTGACTTATTTTATTTAGTCTATGGACAGACATCAGGAGTTTACGGTAAACTTGTAATGCCTTTAAGAATAGCAGAACAAATGAAGTAGACAAGTTATTATGTGTCGTCCACATATCAGATGAAATAGTTGAAATAATAAAGAGACAAATTGAAACTTGCCAACAAGAAATATAGAGTGGATTGCATAGAAATTTGAGAACCCCAGTATATTTATATTTATAGCAGAAATATGAGGATTTCAAGGTCCACCAGGGAGCTAGTTGTTATTGTAAATCCTGGGCATATAGCTTGCTGTCAGCCAAGTGAAAAACACACCAGCTCAAATCACTTTTCTCTTACATGAGCGAAGTGCTATGAATCCTGAAGCTTAACAAGATGGAATGCCATTATTTAATGCTACACATGTCACGTTGTGCTTTTTCACTAAAGTGGCCTTAGCATGGAATTTTCCCATACAGAATTGAAGTCCGTACATCATCTACCATTAACTCATTAATAACATCAGGATTAAAACAAGCGTTCAGCATAAAACCAACTTTGCACAATTTAAACCAAATGTAGTGAATAAACCATGATAAGACTTGCCTCTTTAGTGCTGCACTGGATCTATGTGGCTAATGTATTTATGTCTATCTCACAAAAACCTTTTCTGTTAATAGGCACCCAGATCTCACTCTAAATAAATTTGATTTAAGCAAAATCGTAAAGATAATATACTTTTTTTTTTTTTAATGTTAACATAGCAAAGAGTGTCTGTATTTACACATTTGCATTCAGCTACATTACCACCAGTATGACTTCCAGCCTTCCACTGCAATTCCACCTTGAAAAAGTGATTGTCCAAGATGGCTGCCCCCATAACATTGGTGTTTTGCTAAATTTTGATTTTGAATTTTGCTAAATACTAACAGTTTTTTATTTATTAGTATTTTTTTTTTAATTACAACAAATCATACAGTATTTGTGCAATGTGACCGAAGGACCGGATGTGGTTTGAGGCAGATGTTTACAGAACGTTATATGGGTGAGACCAATGTCTTTTGCTTGTTAGCCTGATTAGCTTCATATCTCCAGTGAAAAACTAATGAAACAAATATTAGACACTAAACATGTCTATGGCTGATTAGTTACATTTGGGATTACGGAAACTTTGTGTAAAATAGATTTTCACTAAACTATTCTCATAAGATTGTACAATAATCGTCTCTGAATGTGTTTGGATCCTAAGCTTAACAAACTGAAATGTTTAAACATCTCTGGGGAGATTACTGAGCCGCAGTGTCCGAGTCTGTCTTATGACACTGTTGCTGTATCGTTTCCTTGTCAACGCTGAACGCTTACCTCTCACCTAACTCTCCTGGGTGTGATGCTGAGTTCTCCACCACTCTGAAATGTAATCCGCTAAAGCAATGTATGTAAGTATTTCCTGAACAGAGACTTTGCTGAAACTCAGAATTGCAGCCAGAATTTTTTTTTCTTTTTTGGAGTGATTGCTTTCCTTCCAATGTGGGACTCTGAGAGTAACTCGCATGAGTTGTCCAGCAATGAGTTAATGCACACATGTTACAGTTTTGGTGATTATCATCCCCATAGACATAAATCAATAATGAACAAGAGAAAGGAAAAGGACTGAAAGGCTGAATATGTGTACACATATCAAGGACATGTGTATTCCATTGGATGTGGGAAAGTTGCTATTGTAAAATGGGAAATGTTCAGTAATCATTTTCCCCATGAGGTTCTTGTTCAGTTTTATAAACACACATGACAGCTCCTTATACCAGCATTGGATATTAGACATAACAAACACAAGCTGAGAACCAAGAGTAGTGCCCTACCTTTCAACAATGGTCCCAAAGTATGAGTGCTTACAAAAAGCAAAAGAAATCCTAAAAAAATCCCAGTCCTTCTTCTGACTTCTGCTTCAGTTGAACAGTCCAGAAGGAGACACCATGAGAAAGAGAACTCTTTCCAACCCTCTTTCCTGCCTCTAACTCCCTGTCTGTGTTTTGTCCTCTCTCGAACTCTGCAAGCCAGCAGAGACACTCTGACATGCTTAGAAGGAGAAGAGAGAGAAAGAAGTGTGTGGCGCGAGGGAGAGAGAGAGAGAGAGAGAGAAAGAGAGTGACCAATCAGAGAAAGGAGGTGGTCAGATCTTCTCTATCACCACCAGCACTTAAAAATTCACGCTCCAAGCTCCAAGGAAGCAAGGTCACAGGGAGCCAAGCAGACCGTTGGTAGACTCCCACTCCTCCTTTTTGTTCCAGAGTGAAATTAAAGTGGTGTATAGTGTATGGACCAGAACTGTGTCTATATTTAACCTGTGTTCTCACTCACTCATTGCTGTTAGCAGCTGAGTAGATTGTGGCCGAGCTTTCCAGGCCCAGCTGACAGCTGAGCTCTCAGACTCCCCCATAAACACAGAGATCATTCCAGCAAAGCCATATTATACAGCCTGAAATGAACCTGGAGAACACTGGCGCAAGTTTATACCAAACCCAGGGCTGTGTTCACATTAAATATACAGTGTCAAACTTTAGGTATTTAACATATTTTAAGACAAACGTTCACTGAAAAGGATAATCTATATTACAGTATAATCTGATTTATGTCAAACAATTAAAACCAGTGCTACATTTATGTTAAATATACAGAATCAGACTTGATTAAGTCAGAGCCTTCATGAAATCCTAAGCACAGAGATGGTTAAAAGGTGGGGAAAAGCCAACAAGAATTCATCTAGAGTAAAGTTTTTATATAATGTGGACACAGAAAAGACATCACACTTTATTTGGACTGCAAAAAAGATACATTTAAAGGCAAAGCTTTTAAATATTAAAATAATAATAATTCTTACAATTATAATAAAATTAATAAAGTATCATTAGGGTGGCATGGTGGTGCAGTGGTTAGCACTGTCGCCTCACAGCAAGAAGGTTCT